>DWPA01006884.1:0-10697 GCA_018251375.1 Calpodes ethlius
TTAGAAGGAGATTTAAAATGAGTCGATACACTAAGTAAGAAAGTTATAAGTTTCAATAAAGTTAACTATAAACAAAGCGAGTAAGTTATAAGCTTTATCTTCTTAGTAATAATAATAATGGATTTCAAAATAAAAAGAAAATCTACGAAAATTTCTGAAAATTTGAGTTTGGTAGAGAATTACCCTCATGATCTGCAAATGTATAAGGTGCCACCAACTAGAAATATAAGTCTTTCAGATTTTGAAGTTATAACTTTGGATAGGTTGAAATTACTGAGAATTTTGGAATCTGCTACCACTTTGAAAGGCTTGCGTTTATATTCTGACGAATGGAAAGAGTATATCTTGCGCGAGTTGAGAAGTCAAGGTTTAAAATATTACGCGAAGCTCTGCGAAAAAACTACGTCTGGTACACAAAAAGCAGACTTGCAAGCACGTGAAAAGGATCACATAGCGCATTTCATCCTCCGGCTAGCACACTGCAGGACAGAAGAAAAACGTCGATGGTTTATTGCCAGAGAATTGGAGCTGTTTAGAATGAGATTTATGTCGATGGAAAGTGATTCTATCAAAGCCTTCTTCAACTTAAATAATTTGTGCTATACAAACATATCTGATGAAGAGTGTACTGAACTAATTACCTTCCTACGAGAATCAACATCCTATGAAGATATTGATAAATTCAAATTCTATAAAGTAAAGTTCAATGAGGTTTTGGATCTTGTCAGAGCAAGAAAAGTTTTTCTCAAAGGTGGATATGCCTACATACCTGATAAGGACTTCATATCAGTACTTTCAACTCAACTTAGAATACATTTAAAACAGACATTGGCTATTGCACGTCACCATTTGGAAGAGATCGAACAAGATGAACGGTTAGTCGGTCTTATGAAAGGATTGCATTTGACATATTTGGGTAAAGATTACAGTGACACCAAAGTTATGGTGCCCATCGAAAGTATTGATTCTCTGTCTGTCAAGTCATTTCCACTTTGTATGAGACAACTTCATGAAACATTGAGATCTGCTCATCATTTAAAACATGGTGGTAGATTACAGTATGGCTTATTCTTAAAAGGCATTGGTGTGACTCTAGAGGATTCATTGAGATTCTGGAAAGAAGAATTCACTAAAATAATGGAGCCTGATAAATTTGATAAGTCTTACAGTTACAACATCAGGTACAACTATGGTAAAGAAGGCAAAAAGAAAGATTACGCTCCATTTAACTGTTTACGGATCATCAACAATAATGTGGGCCCAGGGGACTGCCACGGTTGTCCATTCAGCCACTGTGATGCTGGTAATTTGAAAAACAGGCTCAAAGGATATGGTTTGGAAACTCAAGGTACTTTAATTTTTATTGTTATTCTTAAAAGAAAAATAGTCAGACTTAATATCTAGTGGACCTTTGGTCTATTAATACAATTACAAATTTTAAACAAAAGTAAGGGAAATATTAAAATTTATAATATTTGTTAAAAATACTAATTGTTTATGAGTCTGGGACTCTTGGGTCAAAAAAATCTTACTGTCCAAAATTATTAAGAAAAGTTGCATCAAATAAAATTTAATTATATTGCTTCTTAAGAAATATTGAATACATTGTCCTGCTTCCTTTTACATTCATAATCTTTCTTTTCAGCTGTAAATGAAATAATAGACATGACCAAAAAAGGGCATTTCCAAGTTTCATGTAGTAAGTACTTTGATGCAGTTCATAATACTGATCTTGGACTTGGTATAAATCATCCCAATCAATATTACGAAGAAAGCCAGAAGATTACCAAGTCTGGTGTTAAAAATGAACCCAACAAAGAAGTAAAACCAAATATAGTGAAGAAGGAACAAGAAAACAATGAAATAGAAGATATGGATTTTGATGAGATATCTGAATGGAAAGAATAAAACAAATGGAAAGTTAAAAAATTTATTCATATTAAACACTAATGAGAACATAATAAAAATCTATTTTCTTTTTGTATACATAGCCCTCTTACTCATTCTACCACAGTATAAACCAAATATAAAAATTAATCCTATTATTGAGATACCTACTATTAAGAAATATTTCTTAGATGGGGAAGTTGATATTTCTTGATACATATCACCTAAACTTATCAAACGTTTCTGAAACAGAAAAAAAGTATGTTAATATAATATACTAACTGGTAGCCCATACCTACATAAACCCAACAATAATAAGAAAATTTAAATAATACAGAATTACAACTTTGAATGCAACACTAATTGACCACTTACCATCAGATGTCTTATCTATTATTATTTTATCTGTGTATATTGATTTCATATCTTATGACTAATGTAAGGCATTCTTATGAATCAAGTGTAATCCATAACATTCATTAGAAAGATAAAGACAATTGGACACACACAAAAGTGGCACAAGGCCAGTCTTTAACAGCTACATTTACTTATTGAATTAAAGACAATAAATTATTTAAAATTATAATATTATATGATGTATTATTGCGTGTACTAAGTCATAATTTAAATGAGCCAATTAGTCAATGTTAGTTATTTTATTCAAACATTTAAATAGAAAAAAAAAGTATACTGATTTATCAACAAAATTATAGATGCCCCTTGTGAACTCATTCAGAGTGCAATCGAACTCGTCAGCACTGGTCTGCTACTTCTTAAAGTGCAATGTTTTATATAGAAAACTACATACTTTGGGAAAGTTAAATATAAATACTTACAGCATCCAAAAATCTGTACATTTCCAATCTATTAGACAGCTGCTTTTCACATTCAGGCTCAAGTTTTCTGTTACTTTTATCATTGAGTATTATCTTTAAACATTTAAGACCTGAAAAGTAATTAATTGTTATAAACACTTAAATTTACCCAAAGAAATACTATGAGAGCAGTCATGAACACAATTTATGAGGCAAATAAAATTTTTGGACTTAACAAAATATTTAATAAGGCTAAATTCAAATTTGTAACAATATTTACTCATAGAATAGATAATTAAATATTCCGGGTAAAAAGTGTGTTATTATGAAAAAAAAAATCGAAGTGTCTTAATTCAGATGTTACTATAGTATTACATTAAAATTTGTTTGTAAATTACAATGTACAATTTGTATTAAATATTTCGGTATATATAAGTGTAAATTTAAGCCTTACGTCTGCCTGCACCATGCTCCAAATCCTTGCAGTATTTCAGCAGATCTAATGCACAAGCACGTTCTAGCAGAGGATCGGCTTCAATGTCTATCTCTGTTTCTTCTATTATGTTCACAACCTCGCGTGCACACTCAGCTGATACGATCTTGTGGTGTACGAGCGCATTTTTCAAACATTCTTCCACCTTCATATAAAACAGAAGACATTTTAACTTTAGTTATATAAAAAAAAGTTTGTTTCAGTTTAATATCAACATTAAAATTGTGTACTATAAATATAAAAAAATGCACTTAGCCCAAAGTGCTAGAAGCTATAAACGTACCTGTCCGTTAGAGTTAGTGATGGAATCATTTGGCACTGCACATATTGTCTGAATTTCCGCTTTACAAAGTTTTGCCAGAAGTGGATCCAGTCTATAATTTAATGCTTGTTCTTTTAAAACATTCGCAACTTCGTTTTCACATCCTGTTTCCAGCTTGGTCAACCTTAGCTGTTCCTTCAAGCAATGCAAGACTTTCCCTTGCAATTCCACATCTTGTGCCTCATTAGCTGAAAGCAATATATTAAATCCATCTGTAAATTTATAAACAATTGGAATAAAGATTAAAAACGTGTAATTAAATTTTATAGATGTTTTCATTTTAAAAATTCAAATATTTAACTGAAATTCTAGCACCATCTACATAAACATGCATAAAACACCACAACCAATTTGAAAATAGTAATGGTAATGAAACATATCATTTATATATAGGTATCATTTGGATATCGGTAGGTCGATTAACTAATGCTGGCACTTACAACAGTACCACTGCCCAATCTCATGATGAAGGGTTATTACAAATTAGATCACTAGTTTAAAGACAAGTCTATTTGGGCATGCATTTGATATTCAGCCATATGTAATACCTCTCAAAAAAAGTATCTGTTGAAGCATTAGCATTATTGGACTTTAGAAAGTACAATAACTTCAAAATAATTACTTTTCCCTTATTCATAGATAACCCTAGGTAATTTAGGATTCATTCTAGCTATAGTTTCGAACCTAAAAAATAATAAAAAAGACAGCAATAATGGTTTTTATATAATTTTAAAATTTCACTTGACATTATTTTATCTAATACTAACTTTGGAATTATGTGCATAATTGAAAATATTATTGTTTAAAAATTAAAATTAATAAAAAATATATATTTCTAAACATAACATATAGAATAGTTTTGTATACTTAATTGGAATAATGCGAATATTTTGAAAATGCCAGCTTTAGTTAACCAGCATAGATAAGGACAAGTCTAACATTGTTATATTCTGTATTTGATAAAGTGAGTACCTTTGAAGAGCTTGTATCTATCTATACCTAACCTTACAATAAACTAATATAACTTACGCTACACCATATTATACAAAGAATAAGAGCACCTATATCCTCTGATCTGTAATATAATACATACAAGTAATTGTGTCTATTAGCCAAATATTCAGAAACGCTACCAAATATTAATAAGCAAACAAGCATTTACTTTAAGTTAATTCTTCCACCTAGATAATTTTACTTTATAAATGGACATTATCAACACTTACCAAGAGTTTCTGAACAGAATTTTTGGATATCACTTTTACAAGCGCTCTGTAAATTATTGTTAAACCTGTAATCCATATTCTGTTCAATCATTCGGTTGACAATAACCAGTTTACAATTATTGTCAAATGCATGTTCTTGATAATGGGCCTGTAAAAAAACAAAAATGGAAACAGCTACATTTATGATTGTGGGTACTTATGATTTTTTATCTAAGTATGCTACTTTAAATTACCTTAAGACAGTCTAACATTGTAGCCGGCTCAGTATTGTGACAGTATATGTCTATCATATCACTGCAACTTGTCATCAGATGGTAGTCAATAGCGTTGTCAGTAAATTCTTGTTTCCTCACAATAAAAAGTGCCCTCCTGCAACTATCAGTCAACTTGCCTGTTGCTGTTTGAAGACATTCAAGGGCAGCAGACTCAGCGTGCGGTACATTGTAACAGAACTCCTGTAGATCTTTCTTGCAAGCCTCTTTCAAATCTGGATCTAGATCAATACTTTCTTTTTGTTGGAATAACTGACTTCTCAGTTGTTGCCTACAGTCTTTAAATATTGTATGTTTCCTTCTCGTAATAGTATCATTCCTTACAATTTCACTCAAACACATCACAACCTGACTTTTAGTTTGTGCCCTTGGACAAAATTTCACAACATATGATTTGCATGCATTTTTAAACTTTCTGGTAAATCTATAATTTTTTAACGATATTAACTGTTCATGTTCGATAGCAGCTCTACATTTAATTCTACTCTTTATCTCTGCATCATTTTTATGTAAAAACAAGCATTCAAGAACGTCATCATCGCCTTTTTTACTTTTCATTTCCGAAGAGCATAGTTTCTCTATAGGTACTCTACAGTTAGTGTACACTATAACATTCAGTTCTATGTGAACACTCTGCGTTTCAGTAAAATTTGTAACAGCTTCGCGACACTTAGGTGCAAGATCCTTAATTTTATTTTGCAGACACAAAATTTCTTCACCTTTACCAGTGTTTTCAAAGCACAAATTTGCTAAATCATCCATACAAAAGTCTTCTATTTCAGGTAATAAATCTACACTCATTGCCCTTTGTCTCATAACTCTTCGAACTTGTTGTTCACATCCTGGTTTTAAAATGCCTTTAAATTCCGAGTTGTATGCGTAATTGTATAAACATGGTAATATGAGAGGATCTTTTACAGATTGCTGCTCGTTAACATCTGCCCACTGTAGTTTTGCTTTACACTGAGTGACTGCATCATACTTACATGCTTTATATAATTGTGGATCAAGTTTAAAGTCTCTTGATATAAAATACTGTATTTGCAACAAAGCAGTTTCACAATCAGCATTCATTGCATCAGTTCCAAGCTTTTCCATGAGGCATGACATCACTCTACCGTTACCAACTTGTACTTCACTGCAAACTTTGTCAACAACAGGCTTACAAGCTTTACGTAAGATTGGATCAACCCTCCAATCTTCGCCTGGGTCCGTCTCTTGCACTAAGATCTCTAATGACTTTTGACATGCCATTGTTATCCTTTTATCTCTCCGTTTTCTCGGTCTTGCATGTTCCATTAAACAATGTATGGTTTTCCCACCAGCTTCAATACCATTGCAAAATTTTGTAATATCATTTGCACAATTCTGCATTAATTCAGGAGACAGCCGGTAATCATCCATGAGCATTTTTCGATGGTCATTCATTTCAGTTATACATTCGCTCTGTAACTTGGAAGTATCATTTCTTGCAATACTTTCTAAGCATAATAATATTTGTGCTAATCTTACGTCTTTGTCATCGACAACACCTTTTCTGCAGTGATATTTACGTATATCTTCTTTACAAGACTTCACTAAACCTTTGCTTGCTTTATAATTCATAATTATATTTCTTTGAACATAAAACAGCTGGTCTTGGCATCTTTTCGTCATTTCTAAAACATTAATAAAATAATATAATATATGGTCTACACTACTTAAGCAGATTAGTAACATCATAGGAACCATCAATAAATGTACCAGTACATGAAAAAGAAGGTTGTTTGCATTACAGAAAGTTATATTAAATTAAAAAAAAAAACTATAAAATAATACCTTTTTCATATTTGTGCCTTACAAGGCATTTGTACATTAGTAATGAACCAGTCAGTTCTTCTGGGCATAAATTCTTCTGATCAACATTACAGGCAGCAAATACAATCTTGTCGAGTTGAAGTGTCGTATATTTCATTTCTTGAAGCACTACCAATTCTGATTGGCATTCTGGTCTTAAGTGCGGTTCTAAACTTTGTAGACATTTGAGAGTTTGCATCTGTGATAAGCTCTTTGGATCTGGGGGTATCCTACCACATGTATGTGCTTCAATATCATCCATGCAATTTTTTAAAAAGCTATCGGTTATTTGCCAGTCATTAAATATCAGAGATTCGATTTTATTTATCAACCTCAAACAATTTTTATCTTTGATGCTAGGTTTTAATTTCAATACGCAGTCTATAGAGCGTACTGAGGGATTTAAACAGTCCACAATATTTTTTTCATCTTGACATGGCCCTTTTAGTTTATAGTCAAGGAATGAATTGTCTATAAGGTCTCCTTGTCTAATCCATATTTTGTGCTGACAAGCGAACGAAATTTGAGTTTTATTATTGCGAGTCGCATTCAAAGCGCACGATAACAATGCTAAGTCATCATTTAAATGTGAACATTGTTTTTCAAACCATGTACACTCACTCAAATCAATTATGTATCTTTCTCTCGGTGTTTTTATTAAATTGTCAACTGCATGTACACCGTTTAACACTAAAGCAGCTAAGACGCATAATGTTTCCATTAATAACATGTTGAACATTTTGATACACCGGTCTATTTGTAGGCTTCGCACTTAATCATTGATAAATATTGATATAGTATCACTTGTCTTGTTTTCATTTCATTCTGCAAATTCAATAGCTGTGTAAGCTGTCCTTTTGAGTTTGTAATCATTAACTCTGTTTGTAATCCCTATTAAGTCGTTTTTTACATTTTCCACGTACTTATTATTTTTAGTCGTATATTTATTTATAACAATAAAGCTCGGCAAGCTTGCGAATATTTGTAAAAAAATAATTAAAAAGTACGTACCACAGACTAGTTACATATATGGTCCGTACTGTTACCATATCCACAGACTATGTCAGAGATATCTATTACACAACCCTAAGACTTTTCATGCAATATTAAGTTCAAAAACTTAATATGTGTGAATAAAGGTGCATTTATACACTTGGCAGGCCTCAGCCAAGCTCTCACGAATTCTCAATCACTATTAGCTCTTTAAAATATTTGGCAAAAATTAAACTAAGATAATTAACTCTTGCATCGTGACTATCATAATTATTGTTTATGGACTAATATGGTAGAAGTAGAAGAATACTTCTCCCGATCGTTAATACACAAGCGATAGTAACTCTAGATAAACTAAAAACCACAAAGAATATTCTTTGATTTGTGTCCAAGCCCAGCACCCCTTTGAATTGCCAATAAATACTGCTATGCCTACACAAGCCGAGCCAAACACTTATTTATCCGCTTGTGACTTGTGATAGCTTGCCGAGATTTGGCAAACATGTAAATGCATAATCAAAGGATTTTTGAACACGGATCAGCTATCATATCATTATTTTTTGGTATGATCGTGTAAAAAGAATAATTGTATTTTTTTTAGTCTAGATTAGCGTAATCTTTGTAATCACTGAGTATATAATCTATGTATAAATTACTGCAAAATATTCACTGACATTTGACAGACGACAGATAACTCCCTTGGATCGCTCACGGAATACTGAAGTCATTGATATTAACACAATTATTATTTTATTTTTTAATACCGCTGTGCCGACTACTGATAGTCTGGCTTCTTACTTGTAAACTTTATATTTTTCATACTAATTTGATAATAAACTAGATGTTCAGCATTAGTTGTCAACAGTAAAGTGTCTATAAGCAAAACTTGCAAAATATAGAATTGTACAGAGATGGAGGGATTTATTGAAGTCAATGAAATATCTGACTTTGTGTCTTATATCCGAAGTGTAAGTACTTATTTTGTCTTAGCGATTATTGATTAACGTTTTTATTTTAAATTGATGTCCGTGCACATAACTTAACGGCTAATAGTAGGAGTAGGTAATAGCTAGTATCTCAATTTAAATAAAACGTTAAGAATGTTTTATAGCAGCTCATAAATAAGTTGTAGGATTCAATTACGTATATTTCATTATAGGATTAATGTCATCTATAGTTACACATTTTCTTGTTCTGTTTCCTGTCTTCTACATAATTAGCACACTCTCAATTCATATGTATATACTCACTGAGATCAACTGTTCCACAATTTTTTATTTTCATAACACTAACTTCTATCAAATGGTATCTAATTGAAAGATAAGATAACTAATAAATTACTTAATATGCATATTTTTGGACTTGTAATGTTAAGGTGTCTAGGATTAAAAACTAGCTTAAAACTTACAGTGTGTTTTCTTCAAGTCAAGTTATAAAATGTTTTTTTTTTTTAATTTTGGTGACTGTGATGCTTTACAGTAGTGCTTGATTCATGTTGGTGATTTAAGGTGCTCTTTCAAAATAATATATAATTGTCACATTCTTGCGATTAGATATCCTTTCACTAAGTAACATATAGGTAATGATAGATATCTAGCCATGCTTGGATTTTTAAAGTCTCAGTTTAAATTTTTTTCTTATAGCATTATCCTCCACCGAAACAAGTGAAAAAATGTTTTTATAATATGCTCATACACTTCATCTTATAAATTTTGTTATTGACATCAAATTATCTCTTAAAGGTGAATGACCCACAAGGGGATGTTATCTTGAATATTATGTCAAATGTCTATGTCATAATTGTAACGGTTGATGTTGATCATGTGAGTCTTAATGTTGTTGATAAATATATTTATTATTTTCCATGGTTGGTGATGTAGTTGAATAATATATCTAACATGACAGTCAATTTAGATTTGAAGATCCAAAACATGATCCTTTCGTGTTGATACATACTTATAAATGTTTCGAAATCAGGCACACAATACACATATATATAACAACATATACATATTTTAAAAATAAACATTTTTCATGGTTACTTCTCTTGATGTAATATTTGGATCTCATATCATCAATAATCTCTGTCTACTACTTCTATCCATTTATATATTATTAACTTTTAATATCTGTACTCTACAAACTTCAGGTTTACAGTCCACATGCACTTTCATTTAATTAACTTCTGTATACATTCTACATACACCGCAACATCCACTCAATTTTTATTTTTTATTGCTTCTCTAACTATGTATGGGATAATGCTTTTCTCTTTCTATGCCTCATGCGCCACAGCACTTGAATATCAAATCTTCATGCCATATGATATATATATTTTTCATTAAGGAAATCCAACTCCACAGATAGTTTTCCAGTGCCTTTTTTGCCTGTATTTTTTTATATAACTCCGCATTATCTTTGCTGCCGCTGTCCTCCTTGGCCTCAAGGTTATTTTTCCCGAGGACATTTCACATTTTCGCCATATGATATTTGCTCTAGCCCACTAAATGTCACCCAAGCTTGGTAGTCAGACCCGTTTTGTTATATAAACATCAATTCTCTTAATACTTTGCATTGCCAATTAATCTTCTTACACTTTTATGGCTTCTAGTATTTCCAAGTTCAATAACAAATTTCGAATTATTGTACATTGTAGGTTTTGCATCAGTGTTTGATATAATATTTGTATGTATAAAGCAAATTTCTAGCTATACTGATATATCAATGAACAGTCCAATAACCTTGTGAGCTAGAAAACTGAAATTTTGTATGTAGATTTCGTTTGTAATGTAACAAAGTGTCAAGGTAGTGTGCTAGGCTAGGTTTACAAAATATTAGGTAATAGTTGATCAACAA
>DWPA01006885.1:0-10697 GCA_018251375.1 Calpodes ethlius
TACATAGGTTTGAATATTGCTCTAAGCAACACAGGGACCTTAGTTTGAATTTTCAAAATGTTATTTGCGTATTAAAAGTTATTATCACTCGCTTCGTCGAAAGAAAGCATTCTGAGATTTCTCCATAATGTGTCTGTAATCAGCCAACTCACACTTGGCCAGCGTGGTGGACTATAGTCTGCACCCCTCTCATTATGAGAGGAGACCCGAGCAGTTATACTTTCTAATGATGATATATTCAATGGAAAATGTTTTCAAAAACAACGTAACTACAGTTTACTCATAAACAAAAACAGCAATTGCAATTCAATGCTTGTTTGTTTTGTATCGTTTACAAAATGCCAGCAAAACCTGGTAAAGTACACGGTTACTCTTGAACCTGACCCCGGCGGGATTACCCGGGCGGTCGGGCTCTTAATCCCGGACCGTTCACGCACACTACGAGTGGGGTACGGATGCACGATGCAGGTTTACGGGTCATGCGATTTTTCACGTGTAAAACTAACAATGAAGTTGTGTTTTCAACGTGAAAAGTGAATCTGAGTTCGAAGACAATTATATGTCTATACATTCTTAAGTTATGTAAATGGATTCGATATGATACGTAAAAATAATACGCATATCAATAGCAATAGGATTCCTCGTGTTGCAGTTACTCACGGCGTGATAACCAACATTAATCTTTGTTCCAGGTGGAACTCGAACCCGGGACGGCTTGCTTTATTATTATTTACTAAGCTACAGGATTGTCTAGTCTCACTGAAGGAGAATATTTTATATTATTTTTTATATAACAATTCACCCGATAGTAAGTCTTTACTATAGTCTATAAACAGCAATAATATCCAAGGATCTCCAACGCGTTGTGACCTGAGGAATCTGCGTCTTTCAGTTAAGAATACTTACAACAATGAACACAGAAAAACAGTTGTTATAATTAAGAATCAATGAATGTTTTGAAAGCTAAGAACTTTTGTAGCGCCAAAAATTTGAACTGTGCTTTCCATCGTTGAGGAGTTTCTTCGTCAAGAGTCAACCCCAAGTAAAGTATCAGGTCAGACGTGTTATGTGAACGTGTCAAATTCCAACTTCATAGAATAACAAAAAGGTGATCTAATTTAGCTTGCAAGTTTTAACTAAATAAATATGCTTAAATAATACTTTTTAAAATTATTTGGTGTCTAGTCTTTAAAAGATGAGTCCTAAGCTCTGGAATGTAATATCGTAACTTTGAGGGAACACTTCCATTAACTCGATGTAAAGGCATTGTAACGGACGATCTCTGCATACAAATAACATCAAGTTCATTAACTTTTGAATGAGATTCTCTCAAATCGATAAACAGGAGACTTATAAATGAACAGAAGAGAAATGTACGGCGACGAATACAGTTTTATATGTTTATTACTTTTACTTGTTACGTGATATCTTTGCGTTAATAATCTATTTATTCCTTATCTTTGGATAACTTAGTAGGTAAAAATAGTATTAATATAACTATGCATTTTTGACAGTTGCTAAACCTGACAAAGGGTACATGTAATATTGAAAACGGTTAGTTATTTACTATAGCCGGATCAAAATAACGAATAGTTCTATCACATACAGTTTTCTCTCTTTCTCATTCATCGTCTTATCTGTACACAATCTTATGTCTTGGCTATGAATTGATTCGCATCTAGTTATAGTCATTGCTTCGGTCTAAGTAATAACTTAGACCACTAATTCGCAGAGTATTCTAAATCCTGACAGTTCTAACTTCGTTAAAATAAATTGCTATTGAATAAAAATTGTCGCTTAAGTAATCACTTTAACTCAAGTAATTACTTAAACTTGACTATAGATACAAGTGTAGCATACTCTTGTTTCAACATTACACACACTAAGACATAAACAATAGTTTTTGGGAATGCACTATATTATACCAAAGACACAGTGTAAACCAAAGGGTCATGTTGTACATATAAATTTTGAGTAAATATACTAAGTATATTTACAATGGTCGTATTCAAAAATATTCGAAAATTTCGTCCGCCACCAAGCCAGTAAACGCCGGAAAATGTATCGAAAAATTTGCGAAGCGACGCGATAAGAGACCTGTGACCTCTTTAGTGAGTTACGGAGCCGGCTTCATCCCCGTCCCTGCGGGTTTATGAATATCCCGGACAGAGATATCTGCGGTCCCTTCCGAGGGGCCGTCTGGCGCGCGTCTGCTCCACGTACGTTATCGAGATTAATGTCTCTGCCTCTGCTTATCTATGGTTACAAGGTCACCGGTGCAGTGAGGTACAATTCCAATTTTTCTTTTGAATTAAAATTCAAAATTGATCAGAGACACATAGAACATATACATTACTCGAATGAAATGTTCTTCGACCATTCCCAGAGTTACAGAGTAATTGATTATAGAAGTATAGATTAGTTTAGGTTGCGACATACCGTTTCGTCACTTACATACATCTTATTACGTTAATTAATGAACAGATGAAGTCTGATGGTGAGCGGTCACATCCGTCGATAAACATGATACCTCAAAGTCGCATTCCGGTCAAGAAGAAATCGAGGAATCTGCATTATTATCATTATAAAACAAGAAGTGGTCTGTGAATAATAACAGTTGAAGATATGTATCTCTGGTTTTTTTTAACCTTATACTTAGTTCTGTAAAAGGTTGCCAGTATGTGTACAAATTATCGATTTATACTTTATAACATTTGTAAAATGAAAAATAAAAGTAATAAAAATGGAGAAGTAGAACATATACATATACTAAACAAAGTGGAGAATTTGAACACAACTGACGATAAATCGGGATTAAAACCAAATTGTTTTCAAGTGGCTAATCGAGCGCGATGGCTTTATGAATTGTGAAT
The DNA here is from genome assembly GCA_018251375.1 of Calpodes ethlius. Taxonomy (NCBI): domain Eukaryota; kingdom Metazoa; phylum Arthropoda; class Insecta; order Lepidoptera; family Hesperiidae; genus Calpodes; species Calpodes ethlius. The sequence goes on from DWPA01006885.1 coordinate 2,874, forward strand.
TTTGCCATTGGAATAGAAAAACAGCCTCCGTACATTTTGGCTGAAGCTTCAAACGTGATATATTGCAAATTGCCTGTCGCGTATACGAAAGTGCGAAATTGCTTATAAATGTAAAAGTGATATTTAATCTTTTAAGGTTAACTGTATTTTATGGAATGCTCTTATATTTTAGGATAAGTATATATTATTTTGATTTCGAGGTTCATCCGGATTGTCTACGACGATTGTCTTGTTTTTAACAGAGCAATAGATAATATTTCGAACAATATTCAGATATCCAAATACCTATAAACTGTTAACTTATAATCCGCATAATGTACTAAATTAAGTTTACAAACCGAAATTTAAAGTATTTTATTTATACTGAACGATCGTCATAGAATATTCGAACTCAGTACTTATATAAAATTTTTACTTTCTTAGTGCAATAGGATTTGGAAAAAATTTAAAATTAACTACGAATAGATATGTGATTGTTTTTTAAGGTTGCCGTCTTTTGAGCCACTAAATAAATACTAAATGTACTTATCTTATTCAATGCAGTAACACTGAATAGTTCCTTGAAATCCAATATACCGCTTCGAACAGAGGCAATGAACTCCGTGAACATGTGATAAATTACTACAATTCTCCGTACCTGAGGTCCGCGAATTACACCAAAATACGACGCGTTATTTAGGTTATTAACTCGTCGAATGGCCCTCGAACCAAAAACAATGGATTGGGCATTACATAGCTGGAAATAGACGCGGAAGGGCGGGCACTTTCACCCTCGCGCCAAGGTCACACGGGCAGACGGCGCTAGTGTGCGCCGCGTCCGATTTAGGTCCGCGAATGTTTGGTGTTTACATGGACGAAAACGAGAGTGTGAGTATTCAGTACCTGCGTGGACTGAACGGTTTTATATTAGGTACTATTTTACAATACGAAACGAAAGATCAATCTCAACTTTTGTATGGGTTTAACAATACTTTTTGTGAAGTCGAAATTAAAATTTTGTTTACAGTAGGTACCTATTTCTTGTACTTTTATGTGCAGTGAAGTAATGGAAATGAAAACTGTAATTTTTAACAAGTAGATATAAATATTGACGACAACCTATTGAGATGAATTGACGTTCGGAAAAGGGTTGATACGTTTTTTCAATAACGACCGTCAAATTAGAAAGATATAATTTCTCAATACTACGCACTATTGTCTATGCATACCTATGTCATATTGGTTATGTTATAAAAACACTTATGTTTATATGTTGAGTTCAAGTACATACTTCAGTACTAAATCAGTGTCTTACAGAAGCACAGAAGATTATGTGCACGTTCACAGGGCGACATTCGATCAACGTTGGAAGATGCGCGGATTATGCCGTGTGATCAATTTTTGTGTTTTCATGCACTTTCCGTTGTCACTGCGGTCGAGTTCGACCATTTACGACAAACGTATTACGTAGTCGCCGTGTGGCCCTAGCATATAATAAATTAATTAACACGTCAAATCCTGTAAATGGACGTGTGTTATGTATGTACCTGTGTATTTTATGTAAATAGTCGATAAACGAGCTGATGATAGTAAGTGATCACTGTCATCCATGCATATCAGAACACCAAACTCATCACTGATCTGATCACCCATTAAAAACACAGGGAATCCACTTTATTTCTGGTTTAGTGACATTGCGAAAAAAAAACATTACAGTCACTACTTTATGTTACTTGCTAGCCACATCACTATTATTCTTCCAGACTGCAGAGTTGGTCAACAAATTTAAATGTAAAATCGTCACTGAATTACTGGAACTATATTCAATAGTATTCCAAAAAGGTAATGCACAAGTAACTTTGAAACATCCGTAAAGACAGACATAAAGAAGCAAAGGAAAGCATTTTATTAACAATCTACTTTCTGACTCTGATAGGACGATGTCTTGCACAAAGGAAATCGTGAATAAGAAATATTGGGAACTCCATCATATCTTCTCATCCAATATTTCTTGAACTGTAGTCGAAGGTACGAGCTGTTTGTGTTTTACTTGTTACATCGATATGAGACAATATACTTACCTAAGGTAAAAGTTGCAGTGTTTTGTCAAGAGAGCTGTGCTCGGGACGTGACCACAGTGAAAATGAAACATTAATTACGAATGGTCATTCAAATAAAGTTCTGGAAAAATAATACGGCGACAAATGGTTCGTACGATCGGCTAAGTGCCCTGATGACGTGAAAATTAAAGTGTAAATATTCTAAATTAATAATTTAGCTATGTAATAAATAAAAAAAGAATATGATTATGAATAGTTCTTCGTCTTTACTATGGATTTTTGTTAGATTGCTGTAACAGAACCCTGGGTCCTGCTGCACTCATTTAAGATAAAAGCGTAAAATATATCCAGAAAAATTTGTTAGGTAATCTGTTTTAACGAAGTGGTTAACTTCCTTTATGCTTCTCTCTTCCGTACTAACCAACAACACTTTGGTAACCTCAGGGTTAATATTATCCGTGAGTGACAGTAATCATTTACCATCAGGTATATTGTCAGTTCATAAAAAAAAACATATCACGAATTCTTACAATAAACCAATACGCCTATCTATATTTATATCTACAAACGTGTAAAGCCAAATCGAGCTTCGTAATAACGTTTGACTCGAGACATGGAAACAATTTCTAACCTGTGGTCGATATTTTTCACTACAAAACCTGTAACTGTAGTGAAGACGCCGGGCGTTAAACCGAACAACACTCGATTATAGACTAGACGCGTTCGCAATTTGTCGAGTCGGCGTAATTTGGGCGGGAAATTGATTTTTTATGCCATTAAAGGCGGGTAGGGGGGTGGTTGGGGGGTCACGAAACTTATCGGATTTTCGCGCCTCGAGCAGTACTCTCCGACGCAATCAGAATGAAGGTTAACTGCTTTATTTCACTATCATTCAAACAATTATCTGTTAATCCACGTTAAATTATGCCTGCCGGCTTCTGTCAGTCGCCATGTTGAGTAATATCCGGGAAAAATGAATAGGTAACCGTGACTAGCAAATAGTTATATCTTTTCGTGCTTTGGATAAAAGCTTTGGATGTTACTGATAATCCTTATATGTTGCTTAAGTAATAAGTTAATGATAATAGAACTAAGTTACAGATAATCAGCGCGGTTGAAAGATGGGTAATTGGAAGCAAATCATTGCCTAACTTTAACCAGTTAGTTGGTGACAAGTCGGAGGGAGACCTTTAAGCGGCCTGAGAATTTATGACATTCTATACCGCCGCTAGTCTAGCTATTTCTCCACTCTTGCCTGCTTCAGGTCTCATTATTATCAGAAGAGACTTGTAACGCTAATGGCTTACTGTCACGTTATGGTTTTGAAGGTAAAGTTAGTTATTTTGTAAGCCAATTTTTCAGTGGATTTTGACGTTAGCAAATAGTACCACAGCACCTGTATTTACCAAAATATCTATAATATTTATGTTCTGCATTTGGAGTGCATATACTAACATTTGTTATGGCTGTAGAAATAACTTTAAATATAACTAATCTGTGCTTTAGTAATTGAATAAAACTATTTCTTTTTTTGGAAAAAAAACGGTTACCCTTCTTTTTATTCTCGGTTTAACAAACAGATTTTCTTTTGTTTTTTAGTGTTATGTGCTTATAATACCAACAATAAGGGTTGAAGGCAGATTAAATCATATGAAATATTTTCGTAATACTTTTATTATATCCTGTACTAGATGTTGTTGAATTATCTGTAATTAGGTTAACTCATTTCATTTAACAATAGTAAACTAAATACCATTCAAATAGGCAGTATACGTACTTTCAGAACAATAATTACATTCAATGATTCGCAAATCTGTAATTATATTGAATTTTGGTTTATCAAAATAATACGAAGTAATATTTAATCGAATAATATTAATATTCGCTACGTATAGTATTCTTCTCACCTACATAAGTATATTTCTTTAATATTTGAAATTGTTATCAAATCCAGACGGGATTTAATAGGAATTTGAAGCCCTAACGAGCTTACAGTATAATAATAAGCGACTAAAGGCATCAAAGAATCTATTCAGTAAGCCTCAGCCATGTCATTATAAGCAAATTATCCAGAATCTTCCATTAAGTATTCGTTCTATTCTCCCGATAAGTTTAATTGTTCTACGCTAAGTCTACATTCTACGATCGAACACGGAAGCCTCGCACATAGGTACTGCAACGCTCTTACGAATTCGACGCCCCACACTAACGCAAGTTCATCAAAACAAACGCACACCACTTCAGCGCGTCTGCCGAATTACACGCACACATCCACAATTACATAGAGCTACGCGCTACAGAGTACCGACGCTGTGTGATAGTGTGTGTGACTGAGAGGGAGAGTGTGACGAAATTTCACTTTCCGTTTTGGCAACGTCGCGCGACGCCTCCCCGTTCGTCGACATTTGAAAGGGGGTGGGTGTCGGCTAGTTCTCTCTGAATCCGACATTTTTATTGATAAAATCGTGATTTCTAAATGCCGTTTATGAAAAAAATATAATTTAAACGCTGGTTATAATTTAAATCGCCCACCAAATACTGCGTAGCAATTTGAAGAATTTTGAACGAGTTATATTATTTAAATATATTCATTTTTAAGGACGAAGCTGACATTGAAATTCTGAGGAATACAATATATTGATTTGGAATAAATTTCAACGATTCAAAAAGAAAATATTTGACTGAAAAACAAAAGTTATAGTAAAGTAACGGTACAATGTGTGGGGCATTTCAAATACGAACCCACTTCAAAGCTCAGACGATTCTCGGAAGAGTCGGAAGTGTCATCCTCGGATGGTGCGAAAGAGACACTCGATACGCGCGTCTCCCTCTCACGACTATCGACTCAAACGAAAGGGACGCGCGCGGAATACTTTTCGGTAAATTTTACAGTTTTATAAATTCTGTTCGCGACTGTCAAAATTGAAACCTATGCGTTTCTCGTACTGTTCACGTTAGGAGAAAATAAGTAGTTTTCAGTTACAGCTTAAAAACATAAATAGGAACTTGTGCGTTCTTGACAAAGATAAGATAAGATTTAAAAATACCTACTTTTTATTGATAAAAAGATAATTTACACAAGTATTAACGTTAAATATCAATTCCATTTGATGTTATTGTAATACGATTGATAGTCCTGGGATTTGGTAGTCGCAGGATCGAACGTTTCGGTTGGACGTGTCATTGACCTCAACAAATAAACACCTTCAAGCCGAACACAAAATGCTTGTAATTATTCTGTTTATAACAGAATCGTCATGATTTCTGGAGATTCGTACAAATGCTTTCTAATAATATTGGCTTGTACGGAAAGTTCGTGCCGATATTTTAGGACAATAATACGCAGCTAATTTTAATATTCACAAAATTAACGTATGGTGACCAAATTTCTTTCGAAATATGGCTGAAGCTATCTCTTTTAGAATATGTTCAATTGTACACGTGTCGTTTGTTTTCAATATTTGTGATATATTCAGTTAGGTCTCGCGCGTTACCTACCGACAATCGGCACGAACTTTCCGGACAACGTACTCGTATTACAAACACTAAGTCCATAAAGACCCTTAAATTATATTTGTTTTTCGTTAACTTTACTATTGTTTACAAATTATTTATGATATTTGTTTAATGTAGACAATAAAAATCTTTAATATTTATCAGCCAATTCAATAAATAAAATTAATATTACACGACTCTAATGCTTCAATAACAATCAGTTGCACAAAAGTATTCATTGAAATAAACATAATTAGAAAAAAGTAATAAATAATAATAATATAATCATTACAATATCGTCTCAAGTTGTTCTATACAACGATTTAATGCACCATTAAAATTTAAAGTAATGTTAATACTTAAAGTTTGTTTCTATAACTGAACGACTGTAATCGTTCTTATTTTAAATATCGAATCTTTAAATATAAAAATCCTTGTCATCAATATATAAATATATCATATATCAATATACAATATACTGGATACTGACGTCATTACTAATCTTTTAAACTCATTGAACTTATTCTTTATATTCGTTGTAAATTTAGGCAGTAAATAAAGTCAGGAATGGTATATGCGTAGTATGCACGAGTAGATTTGAAACATGCGAATGTACTTACGCGCGTGTCGATATTTATTCGAATTCATTTTTTATAGTCTGAATTGCTAACGAGAAAACACAGAATTGGGCTGAACAGAATGTATTTGAGAATACAACTATTAATATCTATAAAAAGTAGTATGCACTACTTCCTTTTGTAACCAACAATGGGCAATCATTATTAGTTTGTGCTAAAAGGAGCTATTAGGATGAATATAAAAATTATATTTTGTGAAACGGATTAAAAGATTTTTCCTTATGTCATGTTGAAAAACAGACGTAAAATTGACGGGATTAATCTATACTTCGATACTAATATTATAAATGTTAAGTATATTTCTTTGATTGTCTGTCAATGGAGTGTAGTATGGTATGATTTTATGTCTGGAGATAATTGGGTGGATGGAGAGTGCCATAGGTTACTTTATATTGCGAAAAACCATCTCAATTTTGTTGGAACATCCACGAGAGGTATATTTCAAGCAAATTAAAAACAAGTTCAACAAAAACGCGAAACTGCGATCAATGCTGAAAAAGAATCGACAACATTTTTATTGCTGGTAATATTTCCCACGCGTGTAAAGCAGCCGGTAACACCTAGTGTAACAATATATATAGATTTAGTATACTAAGAATTCCCTGGAAATTCCCAAGAATAACCCAAATAACTACAAGAAGCCCGTTCTATTATTAATTACGTCTTTATCACTTGTACATATCTACGTCTGAATTTTTTGTACCTTCCGAGACCTTGGCGTTATCTTAATAGATTCACCATAACAATGAGTTCGGAATAGGTGATGGTTAGCCAAATTATTCAACCACGATTGTTTTATGTATTGAGGTCGCACCGTAGCCGGCTATGTAAATTAAAGTTTCGCCGTCATCATATTTTATTATCCCAGGATTAGATAACCAATATATTTATTTATACTTGTTATAAACCAGGATTACATTTTACAACACAGGTAGAGTGAAATCTTCTAAAAAGCGATTATTCCAAACTTTTGAAGTTTAAAGAGAAATTATAGGGAAAAACGCATTATAATAGCATCCTTACAGTCAGTTGCACAAAGCTGTTCATTAAAGTGTCATTATAATCTTTAATTTAATGACGCTAAACAAAACAAACGACGATTATTGTACAATAGTCTAATGTTGTTCGGTTATATAGTGAAGCATTACGATTTAAAATGGTATATTTCTACAACTGGCTTTTAATCATACATTTAATCACGGGATGCTTTCTGCAGAGCGCGATTATAAGTGTAAGTTAATTTTAAGAATTATAAATGATTAATCTTATTACTGATTGCGATTACTGAATCAAATCAAATCAGTTTCTACGGAAACTACAGCATGCATGGTCTGAATTGGCTATTTATTTGAAATTTTTATCTGTCACAATTCTATAGACAACTGTACAGGAGTAGGAGTAATAGTATCGTGGAGAAACATGACAAATAGATTTTATGCATTATGCCGATAATTCCACAAATGAATAACTTATTATATCATTGGAATACAATACTTGGAGCATTTCTTTCCGAATTGGAAAACGAGGTCCATTTGTAAGTTTTAATGTAATTGATATGACAATGTCTTTTCTACTCTTTGGTAAGTCTGCAACTGTAGTATATAATTTTAATAGTAAGATAATGAAACTCCGAAAGAAATTTTTCAGTAAAA
>DWPA01006886.1:0-10697 GCA_018251375.1 Calpodes ethlius
CCTGCCAATAAAAGTCGCATCAAAATCGGTCCAGCCATTTCAGAGATTAGCCAAAACAAACAAACAGACAGACAAAATTGTAAAAAATGTTATTTTGGTGTACGTATTCATATGAATGTAATAAAAATCGCTTATTTCAATATTTTTTTTGTATAACTTTTTTAGTATTGCAGCTGCACAGATGATACGTCCGTGTCTTTTTTAGCCTGTATTTTATTACATTTTTTTAACATAGCTCCACCTTAGCTTATTTCAATATTAAAAACACACACTCGAACTTTATTTACATGCATAGATAAAATAGTTATCTGTGGACATAATAAAAAAAAAAAATACTCACTGAAACCGGAGCCCACACTCGCGGCATTCGTAAGCGATGCGATGCGCCCGACCGAGGTGGGAGAACACCAACCTCTTGTTCAATCGCTCGTAATCACACAACGAACAGACATACTTGAAACAGTGACATTTCAAATGTTTCATCAATGTCAACTTTGTGGAGAACCTCGCGGTACACAGCTCGCATTCGTATGCGTTTGACTGAAAAAAAAAAACGCTAACACACTCACACACCCGCAGTAGACAACACAAACACGTCACAAACACCCGTGACCCGAGAACAAATTTATCCGTCACATAAAAAAAAATATTTGAAATTCGAACCCGGGACCGTTCGCTTCGCAGGCAGAGTCACTACCAACTAGGCTACTGGGCCGTCGATTGATAGCTCACTTTTTTTTTAACTTGAAGACCCTCTCATCCATCCAGCCACGGGAAGCTAACCAGTGGAACACGAACTCACTAAAACCACACGGACTCCAACCACTTTGGTGGTGGGACAGACAGACGCTCGCTCCACTGAGAGTTAACCTTTATTTTTATTTTTCTCGCAGCGAAATGATTTTACGCACCACTGGGCTGTACCACGCAGGCAACCCGAGTTTGGGACTCATGACCTGGTGCCATGATACCCACTAAAACTCTGTGGATTCCGCCTTCACTGCGCCAGTGGTGATAGACTGGGGGGGAGTTAACTTAACCTAACCTAATCTAATCTAACCTAACCTTATAATAAGTTGTCCGGAAAGCTCAGAAAGTAGAAACCTCATTATCACTGACTCCCCTCATCAGAGCTGAAAAGTCACATAATTTCCTCTGCTCTGAAAGCCTAGACTAGGTAAGTGTAAAAACGCAAAAGATAAAACAGTACTAACAAAAAGTAACCTCACCTCCGAATGGTAAATCTTCAAATGTTTATCATACCTTTGTCTCTTGCTGTACCCAATAATACATTTTTCGCATTTATAATTAGCGTTCAAATATTCCTCACTGACCCTAGCGACATCCATACATCTCTGTCTCTCACCATCGTCTATCTTAACGGCCGAACACAATTTGGTGAAACTTTGATAGTCCATTTTTCTTATTATATTATATTTAGCTTTCCTCGACAGTTTTGCTCTTTCAAACTTAATCTGGTTTCTTAGATTCATTTCGCTAGAATTTAACTCTTCTTTGATATCCGTTTCTTTGTTAATATTCTCTGTAAATTCTTCTTCTTCTGCTATACTGTCGGCATCTAAATATTCATTTTCTGTCTTAACATCACCATATTCACTCTCTTCTTTAATACCTTCAACTACATATTCAAACTCAGTTTTAACATCTTCATTTTGCGTGTCTTCCATTTTATCGATTCCACTTTTATTTTGAGTAAATTTTATAACATCATTAGGTATTCCATATTCAGGGTGGTTCGTTGAAAATGGGAGCGTAGACAGATTTGGTTTATTAATCTGGAAACCACACATACTAAATAGTATTTAAAACGAAATGTAAATTGAAGAGAAAAAGAGATTGAATTGGAGAGTGAACAAGAGAGGTGATAGATAAAGAGAAAAGAATAGAGAAGAAGAAAAGGAGTTAAAAATGTTATAAATGATAAAGTGTGAAAATAAAAACCTTTAAATGATCATATTAAATGAATATATAATCATTTAAGTATTATGATAAAAAACTTTAAATATATATTTAATTATCTATATATATAAAAATGGATGTTTGTCTGTATGACCATTACAGAATCGTAAACGATACATTTAATCATGTGATGATCGTAGCATAGTTGTGTATGAGCCCACGGAGGTTTCTAAGTTGGTACAATCAATTCTCGACAGATGGCGCCACTTTGATTACCTTATTTTAGGTTCTGGCATAACAATGCATGCAGGGTTCAGCTAGTATATTATAAATCTTTACCATTTTATCACAGGATTCAATCGTCATGACTAATGACTTGTACGCTTCTTTAGCTCTCTCTTGAAACTTCTGCACGCTCTTGAGTATACTCCGACACTCCCAACACATTAGTGGAATCTAAAAGAAAAAATGCACATTGATTTGTATAATCCATGCAAATAATAGTATCAAATTGAAATTGACGCATAAAAGTACGGTCCTTCTAAATAGAATTCTATCTCAATTATATAATGATCAAAATCTCCTGATACAAAGCTGATAGACTGTTCAATCCATCAGGGAGCCCTCTGTCCCTTTCTTGCACATTTTCCAAAGTAGAGTTTAGAACTTGCTGCCACTGTTAGAAAGGGACAAAAGACTTAATGGACTAATTTTTCCCCGTGTTATGACATGGTTTTTTATATTTATTAGTGTATATATAATTGACATTTATTTGAGTTAAATTAAATTATTTTTTATATCTAGAAAAAGAAGCTAATATTTTATTTTTATTATGGTTTAGATTATATTAAAATTACACCAACGAATTAAAAAAGTTTCTAATGTTAGCTGTAAGCCTGAATGTAAAAAAAAAAAAACAAATACAATATTATGACTGAACTTCCAAATTTTCTTCGCTAGGCAGTCCCTGTGACTGGCTGTGATTTTTTTTTTTAATTATATTCTATGTTTATGATATCTTTATTATTTTACCACGTAAAATCTCAAAAGTACAAACAAGTTTAGGAGCTGGTGACGATATATTATGACAATTAAATTTGTTTATATACTAATACAAATTAATATAAAAACTTCTATAACATTTAATTAAAAACATGTAACTTACTTTTTTACGCTTAATTTCATCACTAATAACATCCTCCATGAGTTTTTTATACAAACGTAAATATTCCTTAATCGGTAATAGTTTTCTGCCACTTGTTAAACATCCTTGGCAGACATCTTTTTTTAAAGTCTTCTTTCCCTTCGGCATATTACTACGAATTATTTTATGGAGGGACTGTATTAAAATAATGCATAGAAAAATAAGACGAGTTGAAACGCAATATTGTTTTCAGCTCCCAGACAACATTTTCATTATTCTTGATTTGACAATGACTTTGACAATCGAAACGTCAAACGTGGACTTCCGTTGAAACTGTCATTATTCATCGACCTTTATGTCACAGACGGAAACATTTAGAACAGCATACCCATACTTAGTCATATTATAAATGCGAAAGTGTATTTGTTTTTTGTCCTTTTTTCAGGGCTTAATGGAGGGTTCTTAAGACATGATTTTTGATGTGGAGATAGTTGGGAGGATGAAAAGTACCATAAGCTAGTTTTCAACGCGAAAATATAAGTAATTTCTGTGGGAAGATCGATTACAATATATAATTCGGCTAAGTTATAGAAAGTTTTTAACAATAAAGGGTTGCCTAGCAAACAATGATGGAAAGGACAACCTTTTTATTTCTGTTCTTTTTACCTTTTTAGAATACACTAAACTCTTATGATTATTGTTATGTATGGAGGTTACATTGGCAATTATTATTTCTTTTATAGAGTTTGACAACTCTTGTCTTTTGTCTGTTGATAATTCGTGAATTAAATATGAATATATTTCAAGGTATTTTATTTATATTATACATATTATTGGCCTATCGCCCAGCTAATACTATACTTATTATAACAAAATGGTATTTGAAACAATGGTTTTAAAGGAGGAGATCTGGCGTACACAGAAATAGAAATAAACTAAACGCAAAGAAATTTTAATTGCAATTAAAACTTGAACCTATTAGAAATTATGGAAAAATATTCCAATACTATTGACACAGGACACAAGAATCAAGCTTTCATCACATCACAAAACTTATTCCTGTGCCTACAGTAGAAGAAGAAATGGAAGAATGAGTAAAACATTTTTTTTTGGAGGGGAGATGTAAAGAAAATATATTTTCTTTAATTTAAATTTAAAAATATTTCCAGTTCCGATATATTAAAAAAAATTAAAAGAAATGACAATGACAATGACATCATGTAAAACAATTTATAATACATAATAGGATTAGTAATTGTTGCTAATATGTTGTTTCTTTGATTACAGAGTAACGGCAAATTGTTTAATTCTCATTCCGATTTATAAAAAATTACATTAAATATATATAATACTTCTAGAAGGTTATGGAGCAAATACGAAATTCCAAAGGAACAAGGTGATTTAGAAGCATCTTTAAACTTGACTGTAGTATTAATTTTTCCTACCCTATGCTGATTGTCATGTAAAGTAAATGTCAATATAACTATTCGTCCTCTACTTAGTCTGTGACCTAGTCTGTATGTCAAATTGTGTTCGGAGATGATGGCGGCCAATATTTCTAATTATTAAGCCTTTTTGTATAATAAAAATAAATATAGTACTAGGCAAAGATATAAAGTTGTAACATAGAAACGTTTAGTTATAATTAGTTTACTGTAGTCTTAAATATAAAAACGAAAAAATGGATCAGCACATGCACGAAATGACCGTAAGTGTGTCTGTAAACAATCAGATGCAAATGGCTCAACCACAACCGCAGCAAGTTCAGGTACAAGTCCAGGTGCAAAACCCAGCTAACCAAGTCAATCAAGTGCCTATGCCTCAGAACCCCGAAATTCAGCTCCAGCAAGTACCCCACTCACAGGCAGTTCAAACGGAAATCAAACCTCGGGTCGACAACAAAAAAAAAAAAGAAGCTATAGATGGTCAAGCGCGCGAAATCATATACAAAGTTATAAAATTTTTTGAGAGCGAAAAACAAAATCGCGGTTACGCGTTCCCGGTTGAGAACGTCATCAAACGCGCTTGTGCGGCCACTGGACTGTCAGAGAGCACAATAAAGCGAATAAAACGAGATGGACTGCGCGCTGAAGCGACTCAAACAAAAATGACCGGTCCGAAGAAAAAACGCATAAGAAAAACCAAAGTGCAGCTCGATTACTTCCAACTGTGCGCTTTGAGGGGCATAGTTAACAGTTATTCAGTGCAAAAAGAAGTTCCTACGTTAGGAAAGATCCTGGCGGCGGCGAAACATGAACTAAACTATCGTGGTGGGAAAGAATCTCTTAGGCTAATTTTGCTTAACAAGCTAGGTATTAAGTTCAAGAAGTGCGAGAAGAAAAATAAAAAACCACCCGAACAGCCGCCGCCTCCGCCCCAAATACAACAAATGCCTCCGGTCATGCAGCACCAGCCAATGCAACAAATGAAGCCAGTCGAAAATCAGTGCATATATACAAACATGCTCCCACAAGTTCCTCCTGTGTCGTATTAACTTGTGATAATGACTGCTTGTGAAAGTTTGTGACAGTGCCACAGTGAAGATCTTAGTGACCTGTGTTCAATGTTACTGGACGTTTAAAACCAGTTCTCACGTGGAGGGTGTTTGAACAGTTCTAGAAGCTATTAGCTAATCTCCTGGCATTTTGCATTTCAAAGTTGAGGCATGATAAAACATTTATTATTGAGTATTGGATATATTTTGTACACTTAGTGTCACATTGCTAAGATGTTAATAGGAAAAGATCTCTACATCCAAATGGCAGTAATATTTATCATTCACCATAATTAGGACAATCTCTAGATACTTTTGTGCATGGTAAATTTGATCTAGAGTACAAGTATTTGCTTTCATAACATCACCTTTCAAAATTAAATTGTTCCCGAGTCATATTGGTAGTCACATATTACTCTTTACTTCTAAATACTGAGATTGTCAGTATACCTACAATTTTCAAGGTATAAATTTCGATTAAGATACATACATTAAATCTGAAAGTTCATGAGAAAAACTTATTTATCATATGCTTCAACTTGACAAAAATCAAAATGACGGAAGAATGGCTACACCAAAGGTTCTGTCTCCAGAGTCTAATTTTGTTACGGCTATCGAAACAAAAAGTGCAATAACTTACATTAGGGTCTTGCTTATTTATTCTCGTGTTTGCTGATTGTTATGCAAGCTATAATTAAAATAAGCTGATGTTTTAAACTTAACAGTTCTTCATGAATTACATAGTACTATCTTATCGGATTTCAAACGAGAAAACACATCAAAAAGGGTCCATTCCTATTGGAGCCATGATACCACAAACAGACAAGTCACTATTTTTCAAAACAGTATAGATTACTATAAACTATTGAAGTCTGATGATAAAAATATTAAATATTCGTTTTGTATATAATATGTTGCAGATATTTATTTAAATTAATGATGCATATAATTCACATACAGTATTACTTTTGACAGTAAACATCCTTTTTTTTTATTATTTTTATTGACTGTAGGTCTGTACGTTTTTGTAAGTGGCCAGTCATTATATGAAGCGTTAACATAAACCAATGGATGATGTCCTTGTTTTTAACTTTTTAATTCTTACACAAATATTTTATTAGTTATGATAAATGAATGCTATAATTTTTAATATTTTTTTTAATAAGTATTTTGATTTCTTTTTTAGTATCTCAATTGAAGCTGGCTAGAACAGCTGTTTGACTGATTAAAAATATATCAGTCTGAAGAGCTAATACTGAAGTTATTGCACTTTTCATGGCCAATGACACATGACTATGACTCAATTGACTATGAAGATGGAAGCAGCGAAAATACCCTGAATAAAGTACCTTATTCATGAGCGTCACCCATGGACTAGAAGTATTTGATGTTACGATAACACCACAAAATAACTTTTTGTTACTCATAGCACATTGAGGGTGTTATGGAAATATGATATATATTTTGGGGTACCAGAAAGATATGTTTTACAAAGAGATATATTTATCAAGTCAGGTTTCTGTGGAACCTGGTCTTTGGTTGTCTGAAACCAAACTCGTATTATGAATGGGTGCTTCAGACTTCAAAATGAGTTATTAATACAGAGGGTATTTTTTTCCCTGAGCGGACACTCATTGGTTATTCTTTTGATGTCAATGATGTCTGGTACGAGCGATCATTCAACATCAGATAACTAGTCTCATTTTTGTCTGATTATTTTTCTTATCATTCTATCACAATTGTATATTTAATTTCACGGTGTCTGTAATCAAATCTTGTCAGTTAAATTTGAATCCAGTGTCCAATTGAAATGAAATTATGCGTATTTTAATGAAATGTTATCAGAGAGCTGGGTAGAGACATAATAGCTTTAGGAACTGATATGAAGGGATAAACTCAATCGAGTTTTGTCTTGTTTGATTTGTCTTGAAACTACTCTGGTACTATAATATATATAGCCTGATGCTGAAAGGTCCCTATGAAAACATAGTTTAAATTTTTTTATCAAAATAAATATGTAAATGTTTTAAAAGTTATTATATAAGTGTTATCGGATATCAAATATAATATTGGGACGAGCTGTGACACTTAACTTAATTCCTTATATTATTACAAGTATAAGTAGTATACACGTAGAGTTAAGTATATTATAAGGCTGAATATTAAATACATTGTGTATAGTAAATATTTTTAATTAAATATAAAAAATTATTTATAATTGGAGTTATTACTTTTTCATTGTGAAAGAGAGAATATTGGATGTTTAAACGCTAACACACTCACACCCCCGCAGTAGGATTCCCTGTGTCACGGGCGGCATGGACAACACAACACGTCACAACACCCACGACCCGAGAACAAATATTTATCTGTCACATAAACCGGGAATCGAACCCGGGATAACTCGCTTCGCTGGCAGCGTCACTATCAACTAGGTCGATGTTGGAATTTATAATAGTGATGCTATCAATAATTATGCATGTCTACTCTGTGGAGTTTGGTTCACTCTTGGCTCACATTATGTTCATGCACCTTCAGCCTATGTGGTATTTGTCTCTAGAACATCTGTGATATGGAATTTAAAATTGGAATGAAAATGGTTGAGTTGAGTTTCGTGTGTAAATTTTGACATTTAATTTTTAATAGATGTACCCGCAAAAGTAGTAATAAGGTTGTCGATTCCCTTCTATCATTACATGGAAATACTTTCTTTTAATTGGCTGAAATATATTGTTACACACCTTAGCAAGTGGATAGAGGGCGCGGCTGTGCAGCGGGTTGACGCGGTGGCGCTAGTGTGCACTGACCTGCGCACAAATGACAGGTGCCAGGGAAACGGATTTTGGCAGAAAATAACTTAGAATAGTTTTTGAATGTAAAATAAAAACGTATTTCTCGTTAAAATATTTCTACATTTAATAATACATCTTAATAGAGCTTCCCACAGAAATGAGACAATTTTTCGCGGTTAAAAGTACCCTATGTTACTACCCTGCCAACTGTATCCACATAAAAATATACCACAACGACGCTACTCACAATATAGATTATTAATAAAAAATATTTACACCGCCTATATTTCAAGTACCTCTTCCTCAACTACAATGTTAAAAATATGAGATTTCAATAAAACAAAATTTAACACAGATAATTTATTTAATTCCTCCATAGTTTTAAAACATTATTTAATCTACATCACGCATATTTTTACTCTGTTCATTGAAATCCTCGACGTTTGCTCTTCATATGAATGTACTTAATATGTGACAGCATTCCGTGTTTCTGTGTGAATTTCGCATCGCAATACTGACATTCATACGGTCTTTCACCAGAATGCGTTCGTATGTGATTCACCAATGTTCTATTTGCCTGAAAATAATTAAAAATAATATTAGCATACTATAGTGTACGGAAGAGGTCTGTGAATTGAGACGGATAGCTGTCAAGTTGACAATGTCAAGTGTCAACTGATGACAGTTGTGGATAATGTATGGAGGGAACGTGCGTATGTGGTTTATAGCGGCCATATATACATATAAATAAAAATGGAATGTCTGTTTGTAATATTGAAATAATTTTTAACTACATGCATATGAATACACATACGGCACATACACCAAAATAACAATAAATTAATACATTATTTATACTTTTATTAGGGTAGAGAAAAAAAAACAACAGCAAATAACAACACTATCGTTAGCTTTCTCTCATCGGTTGCTAGGCAACGCTTTGTTGTTAAACACTTTCTTTAATTTGACTGAAATATACATCGTAATGGATCTTACCATAGAAACGAGATATATTTTAGGAGTAAATCATTCTCCATACTTTCACCTATCTCCACACCAAAAATCATACCATGACGACGCTCCGTTACGCCGTTACAGAGGAACAAACAAACACACTCTCTCATTACAATATAAGTATAGACAATAACTCACAGCGAACCCCCTTCCACAAATGTTGCACATCTTGTTCTTCACTTTAGTCTCGCCCTCGTGGTGATACTTTCGATGCTCTACGTACCTTGTCCGGTTCAGGAAGTGCTGTTGACAGAACAACCTTTTTGAAACATTATTTATTTGTATGATATTTCTATTTTTCTGGGATACAAATGAAATGTCTAATTTGTGTCTGTACTACCCGCAACACAGGGGAACTAATGCGAAGCAATGAGTGCGTTTTTATCTACATGTCCACATTCCATAGCTAATTGTGTGAATTAAACAATAATAATATATATATAATAATATCTGCAACCAAAATTATTACAAATAAAACAATCACTCATTCATTCATTCATTCATTCATACGCACTTAAATTAATCTATCACGATTTGACAGATGCACCGTCATAGATTAGTATTACACGCACGAAATTCTAAACAAATATCTAACATCGCAGCCTTGGTCTTTGACTGTTTTTTTTTACAACAGTATTGTCAACCAAAAAAAAACATTCCAAAAAAAAAAAAGGTTTTCACAGAAAAAATATATTACAGAGTAGTCTACAGAACGACAAAAACGAGTGAAACTACTCAGTAAACCATAAACAAACGCAATACAAATATAATTGATAAACGAATAATTTAAAAATTATTCCAAATTAAAAAAAATATATTAAAGTAAAAAAAAAGGTTCACACAGAAAAAATATATTACAGAGTAGCTTACCGTCTACAGAGCTTAAGAAATTAAACAATACATACCCGGTCACAATCTGTGCAGTAATGTTTGGACTGCTTCATATGAACGTGGCGGTAATGATTCATCATGTATGTCTTCCTCGAGTACACATTGCCACAGACCGGGCATGCCACTTGCTTCTTACTTCTGTAAATCGTTCCAACAACATACATACGTCGTGATCTACCCTCATTGCGATAGAACATGACGGCGCTTACCCGCATTTGCAAATGTCAACAAACACGTGCAGCCGCCGAGTAGGGATTCATAAACAAATGGTATAAAAAGGGGAGGTTGATACCGACTCGGGGCATTCGTTCATCGACCGTTGCCCAGAGCACACGTTACGTGATCACCGAGCAACTTATTATCGAGTTCTCTCGAAATTTGCAGCTATTAGTTCTGTTTATCAAAAATTGTTTATTCATAAATTAAATTGGAATAAATGAAG
>DWPA01006887.1:0-10696 GCA_018251375.1 Calpodes ethlius
CCTCAAAGAATAAGCCGGCTGAAGTGGCAATGGGCTGGCCATATAGTAAGGAGGACCGATAACCGTTGGGGAAGAGAGGTCCTTGAATGGCGTCCACGTCTCAGAAAAAGGAGTGTAGGTCGCACCGCAACCTGAAGGACTGACGACCGGAAGAAGACCACTGTCTTCTATATTACGGTATTCGCTGCATTCAGAAGGCTCAGGTCCGGTCTGAGTGGCGCAAATTAGAGGAGGCCTAAGACCAGTAGTGGCGTGATAAATTTGTGTTTATCAACTAGTGTGAGTAACATTCTTCCATGAGTGACATGGAAAAAAAAGTCCCGGTGGATGACATCACTGCAGAATTGTTTATTTCGAAAGTTACTATTAACTAAAAAGATTTTTTTTTGTAATTTACTTAAAAAACATTAAGTAATAATGTAAGAATTATTACATACAATATTAAAGACAACAACGACAGCGGTAAAAGTTCATCCAGGGTACAGTAGACCTCGTGGCGATGAATTAACCTGTTACATAATTTTACTATGAAGAGTCAGATAATATATTACTATAATTTCCATTACAACTAGGACCGGAGCCGGATATTAATTGTTATAACTCGTCTCATTCATTACGGAATATGAGTTACAGTAATTAAGAGCAGCTCGCACGAGGTGAAATAGACCCTGTGTGTATTTATTTATGATGTACTCTAGTATGATGAGTTTAGCTTAATTAAAGGTAGACGTGTGCCTCGCTAACAGTTTGTTTGAAGCTGTAATACGTACAAAAGCTGGGATTTGCCTCGCGCTAAGTTTATCTTCCTTTACGGAACGAGGGTAGCGGAGAGACGGGTCTTTATCCTAGTGAAATGATGGCTTCAATCCATTTACAGCCAGTTATAATAAAGGGAATAACCTGGTTATAACTAGCGCTTAAGTAATATTTCCCGCGCACGAGAATTTATAATATGATGTAATTGTTTTACGTTTTTTGTTGTTACCTTTCTTTTTTCGTTTAAAAGTATGTACAAAGATTTTTATCGTGTTTGGGCAGCTATTATGGAAAATTTCAGAAGGTTGTTCTCCTCGTACAAAAAATAATTTAGGTCGCATTTTTCCTCCATAAAAAATATCAATTCAAAAATTCACATGGATATTTGTTTTTTATTTATTTCATATATATTTATTACATTTTTTTACGTCTATGGTGTACAAACGCTTAAATTTACTGTTCGGCTCCTCCCTGCAACCGGTCACCGACCGGCGCTCGCGCTGCTCATCGCTGCCGTATTCTTTTTGTACTTCTAATAGTTTTTGCGAATAAAATCGCTGAGGTCAACGTCCTCGACAAAGATAAAGTGTAGACGAATTGTATTGTAAAGAAGACTGATGAACCCGTAACGTACTTACTTAACGAAATTGTTTTTTTACAGTTGATACGATTAAGGGGCTCCGTACTTACTACGATAAGAGGGCTCCGTAGTTGTTACAATGAAGGGCTCTGTATTTGTAATATTTAAAGGGATCCATAGTTATTATTATTAATAAATTACACTAAGTAATTGTACTACTTATTACTTTCTGGATATAGCTAACGAAAGAGCTGATCATCCATCCTATGGTAAATATCTACCTCCGTCCACAGTCATCAGCAATGGCATCATCGACGTGTTGCCGCCAAGAAAGAAAAGAGCAGAAAAAGGAATAACTATTTCTCAAGTCGAAAACAGCTCTTTAACGATATCACTGTAGCACATTCATTGCGACGCTCGTGGAATTACGAATGTATAAAATAGTTCTTGAAATAAACTATAATTTAATAGTAGTGCCTTGGTAAACATGTAAGACGTTTTCGAAAACATCTCGAGTCGAAGAATGCATCTGTGCAGTAGCTGAATGTTCCTTCTTGTTTTTTGGTTATTTGTAATGTGTTTGTCTGTGATGGTAACACAGGGAAATATTCCAAAGATGTTACAAGAACCTATGAATGATTATGCGCTACTGTCTACACAAAAATATATCACACCCGCTACCAGGAACAAACATTTATCTGTCACATAAATTGCTTCGGATGGAACTCGACGTTATGGCCGGCACTTCCATTACACATTACAGGTGCGATAGTATTTTTGTATAATGAATAGATAGTATATTTTCAACTTGTGCTATTGCCTGCTCCTAGAAACTTTCGTGTTTTAAACTTATATTATCCTTGAGCTGATTATAGTAATTGTGTAACAGCCAATTGTTGGTATCTATTTTATAATATTACTAGCTACCAGCTGCCACGGAAATATATGAAATTAATTGGAATGACAGTGGCGCCACCTGTTGAAAATTGGTCGTAGTAACTTAGAAACCTTCGTGGGCTCATACACAACAACTTTGCTAAAGATCACCACATGATTAAATGTATCGTTTACGATTCTATAAAGGAAATACAGACAAACATTTATTGTTATATATATAAAGATAGATTAACTTTGCTTATACTTTTATTGTTTTATGAATTTCTAACGTAAATCTAATCACATACCAGAGGAATGATTGGTTATAAAATGTCGGTAAAGAATTATCGTATTGTTTGCATATGTAATGATCATTATCTACTTTAGTCACGCAAACACTCCTTCATCCATCTCATTTGGTCTGGCGCTATAATTAACATTATAATTCACACACAACACATTACCTAACATTTGCACTGAATGCCAGACAACAATCTGGCAATATTTCCGTTAACAGCAGCAACGAGCGAACAATATTCACCATTTAGTAACATTAACGTAACCGAAGCCACACAATTCCGATACACGAGACGAGCAGGTATAAAACGTATGCAGCCGCTCGCTTTGTATCGGTAATATCAGTGGGCGTAATTCAATCAACATGCACTGAAGATATTGATACTCTATCCATTAATCTATATAGTAAAAGTGAACTAATCGGTGTTTGTACGGGGAAGATTTATCGGCGCCTTGCACTGTAAGTTCGTAGCGGATTGTTTATCAAAGGAACAAACAGGGACTTAGTGTTGCGCCCAAGGTGGACACTACGACACTACCTTTGATCATCTTCTATGAGAAAATAATTAAGTGTTATTAAGAATAACAGTAGTGCGATACTTGAGGAAGATACGAGTATACTATAGTATACGTATAAGAGTTGTAATATCAGAAAATGTGTTCGCACGGCGTTTTCTTCACACATCTAAGGTGGATTAACAGCGTTAGTGAGGTTGTTAAATTTTTCACATATATCGATTATAAGAAGACCTTAAATAATAATATATAATTTTTTTTTTTTTCAGTAGTTGTAGCAACCTAGTAAATCTTAATACTAATCTAAACTCGAATAGTTTACATAACCGTGTCGATCTGCGGTTTGTCTTATTCGATTGCCATACCTACACGATCTATTGTTTATTGCGGTCTCTAGTTAATATTAGAAATTTCTCTATCCCCGCAATCTAACCTTTGCTATTTGGAGAAATTTCTATCCTAGAAAACATTTCAGTGGATGAAGAAGAGATCACTCTTCTTTTTTGTTTATAGACACTCATGCCAATTTTAAGAAGCGATAGGCCAATTTACTTGGTGCACTTCCGACCATGTTTTAAGTCTGCTGTACGGTATGGCGCCGGAAATAATTTCTGTTGTTTGGATTCCCTCAGGAGGGCAGTATACATTTGCCTGAACAGTGTTGAAAATGAGAACTAATACCGTTCAGCTTAAAAGCAATATAACTTGAACCCTCGTCCGAGATTCCGTCCAGGGAAACTTGTAATGAATCGGCGATTTTCTAGCGGGCGGTTAGCCGGCGATCGGCGTAGTGATAGCGCGGACGAACACTAAGTTATATTAGAAACAGAATAGCGTGTGATGAAGCCCAGTATCGTAAAACTTTCCTCGTGGATAAGGCTTCGTTCTACAATCATCTTATTGCATTTTCAGAGCGTCAAGTTACTTCATAGAGTTACTTTATAGTATAGATCTATTTGGAAATACTCTGCGCGCGCGAAGTCTAATAATGTTAGTCTTTACGATACATATTTCGGGCAAAATATCCCGTAGCTTCATCTAACTACCGAGCCGAACTTCGGAAAAAGCTCACATGAAGTAGCAGCTAGCTGGTCGCCTCCGTAATTATAGAAGCAGCTCTCGTTAACCTGACGGTCTATCAATTAGCCTGTAAACAAACGTAACCGAGGACGGCAAAGCGAAGCTTTCATCGATAATTACAGCATCTCTTCCGCTCGCTCGCCTCCGCCGCGCCCCGCCGGCGCCGGCGCCCGCCCGCTCCCGGCCGCTCCCGGCTGATCGACGTAGAAATGGATTTTACACGGCACCCTGTAGATACAAGCTTTTAGGACCCGTGTATATTAACGCATTAACTTGATATTGACGTCATAAATTTTAATTGACGACGCTGCCCTCCAGTTAATCATATTACGTCAAACGGTTGCTCACTTTAATATGAATTCATTAACGATCCTTATACAAGTGACAGAACTTTGGACCTTTTTGAATTAGTACCTATTTAAAATCATAACTTTCACAGTATAATTATTCTGTCTTTGAAAACGTTGCTACATTGGTTTAGTGTTAAATTAAATTAAATATGAATAGGTATACAAAAATATTAGAAACGTGAAAATGGATAAGTTATTAAAAAAAAAATTGTAAAATCTACAGTATTTTTAGAGAAAAACTAAGTTTTAATCTATATTAAAAATTACGAGTAAAATATAGAAATATCAACATAACTTGCAAGTGCCAAAATAAGGCTTATTGGTGTTGCCAGCTCTCATATCGAAAACAGTTTATGTTAGATAAGAAAATGTTGGTTTTTGAGCCAATCCTGGCCAACTCTTGGCTACATTAATGGAGTTCTGTACACATTTTACAACTCGTGAATTTCTGTGTTAAGCATAAATTAGCGCAATAAATTGTCATCCATTTCTACTTAGTGACATTTTTATTCGCTTATTGATGTAACTCGCCACCAGACAGAGCTGTAAAGTAACGACTTCCAATAGACTATTTTTTTCTCAGAGAAACGAGGTGGGTTAGCTAGCTAAGTATAAATTGGTATCGTTAAATATATTAATTGTTGTATTAATAAACAATGACCATCTTTCTCCCAACACCTGAACATTTATCTGGGTCTACGTTAGAATCCTCAATCTCTCCATAGACCAGGTCCCTCACTCCAAGTGAACTCGTCAAAGGGCAATAGAATAACCTGTAATATTTACCTGTTACGGAATGGTAATGACTATAACAAAGGTAATCCATCCACCGTCATAATAACAAGCTGCCAACGCCAACTTGTTATCGATATAAATAAAACATCCGTGAAGAAAACTAATCAACGTAAGCTATCCGCCTTCGTGACTTCCTTCAATAGAGCCGGCAATACCTTTGATTGCAAATTACCTAATTGGTTTTTAATATACAAATAAAAATATACTTTATAGCATAGTAACGGTTGAAGGACTAGATGTTGCCTGCGGCTTTGCTCGTGTGTGTGAAAAGAACAGCAAAAAAATGTTGTCAGTTTATTTCTATCGCTGGTTGCTAGGCAACTCTTTGTTGTGTCTAACAACTTGCTTGAATTTAGCTAAAACATACATCGTAATGGATCTTTTCACAAACATGAGATGTTTTTGAAAACGTAGCCTATAGTACTCATTGTTTTCCCAAATATCTTCAAATCAAAAAAGCCATGATAGAAGGACAAAGAAACAAACACACTTTCGCTTTTATAATATTAATATAGATTATCTGCTATGTGTTGCGGCAATACCGTGCCAATATTACAATATAAGCATTAATAATAACAACGCATGTTTCTGATCGTGCAAACGGTATTGATAGTAACAATGTTATTAAGTTCTCTAATGAATTCTGTATAATTCGTAATGAGAATAAAGTTCCCGTAAACCATTACTCTATATGTCACAGGTTAATGTTGCGCCCGATTTGAATCACGGTCCGTGATACAGTGAAAGAAGCACAAGCAAATAAACAAACACATGTTCGCATTTATAATAATAGTATAGATGGTCATGGTATTTAATTTCAAAATTCTTTGTGGTAGTTCCATTTGGACTACGTCTATCTGTTGTTAGTTTGTTCAAATCCGTCCGTCTGTGACTTAGATCAGAGAACCTAGGACGTTGTAATTTGTCATGGTATGTACCACGTCTCCTGCAGCAAAATAGTTGGTTTTAGAAATACAGTAAAATAATTGATGGTACAATATCTATAACGATTTTAAAAGAGCAACTTCGAAAGGTAGGTTCGTAGCGCATCAATTTAACAATTAATAGTGCGTCAACTTACACTTACGGAATCCGATACTACGCGGAGACTAAGACATACTTGGTAGGTTTTTATTTTTAAACGCAAAAAGAATATTCAAATACAATTCCGTTCAGTTTTACCCCAGTGCTCCGCCCACAGTTCAATATTAAACGTGAAATTAATATTCGGTCAAATATTCGAGCCTCGGACCTCGGTACCTGGATATTAATTCTGCACGCTTAATATCTCTAGGCAAGATTCCTTATACGTAATATTTAAGTGGGTTTTAAGTGAGATACTTGCAAGAAGAATACAACAGGTTATTAATAGTACTCACGGGTGATGTCGTTATCATCACAGCCCATAACTACTGCCCCACTGCTGGGTTCGGGTGTCATCTCATAATGTGAGGGGTGCAGGCCATAGTGCACCACACTGGCGAAGTGTGGATTGGTAGAATTCACACAAAAGATACTCTCGCATTTATAATATTAGTACACTGTAACCTGTAAGACTTGGAATGAACCTGCCTATTTTTATTCAAGATGAAAGTCGTACATTTGTTTGTTATAGTCTCATAAGTCCCATTACTGAGAGTTACGGGAACCAGCGCTGACTTGGGAGAACGCTCCAGTGTGTTTTGATGTTGTGCGCCACGTTACGTGGGAATACAATTCACTGCGAAATTTGTGGTTTTCAAGTGAATTTATTTTAAATTTCAGTAATGAGTACCCGGAATAGTTGTGTAGCGAGGTAAGGTTGAAGTTTACTTCCACTAAATAGAACCACGCTTAATTTAATATATTTTAGAGTTATATTCGTTTCAAAAGTATCCTGGGAAAACGTTGCTGAGAAGGTGGTATAATACGAGAGTGAAAATATTGTGTGAAAATTCGTTATTAATGTTCTACTGTTTAGTTGACAGTAAAATAAATAAAGTTACTGTGCATGGACCGGCTTGTGTCAATTCAAAGTTAATTAGTAGCGGACATGGTCAGTAAACGGATGATTGACCGCAAATAAATAATCATGAACACATCCGTGCTTCGGAGAGCACGTGAAGCCGACGGTTCTATTTGCTATCGTTAGATACCAATCGTTAGACCATGGCCATATTCTTCGGGTGAATTAAAACTTCAAAAGTTATAGACCTGTAACACCTGAGACTCTTCGGTGACACGTGATAACTCTTGCCCATTAATAACTTGAAGCCCTGTTTTAAACTCATATCAAGTTTGTGATGTTTTATTACTGTGCGTTCCGTTTTATCGTCAGGGCGAAGTTAGCGGTACACAAATTTTTTGTACATCTTTATCATCCGGAAAAAATATTGTACGTGACGATGAACGTACTAAACTCTGTGTATAAATTCCATATTTACTTTACGATTCCAAGCCAATGGCTCTCCCATAAACAGACAAAGTAGCGTGACCCTACGTCGGCCGTAATTCCCTGTTATGTGCGCACTTTGTCACACTTAACCGTCCGCTCCAGAAGTACGCAGTCGGCTCCAGCCCTCGGCTCCAGTTTATCTTGCGCAAGACAGATGCCGATGGCTCGAGACGACCTACGGAGAACATGTAAGACCGCCGAGGAAATAATGGTAATTATGTCAGCCTCCGAGTCGTGTTGTACTCGTAAGTGTTTGGTATTATATTCTTAGTATGTTATGATAATAATAAGGAATATTCTCTCAGTAGTTAAAGTTGCATCAAAATCAATTTAAAGAAAACATTCAAATTAGTTGTTCCTCTTAATTTGTTCTGAAATATAATAATTTTATATTCTTTTCATACGAAAAATATAGTCCTATTCATGCCAACATTATAAATGGGAAAGTGTGTTTGTTTGTCTTTCATTCGCGATGTAACGGAGCGTCGTTAATTTTTTGTGTAGAGATAGTTGAGAGGATGGAGATTGACATGGGATTCTTGGTACTGCATAAACATCTCATTCCCGTGGGAACTCCGCTATGTTGCGTATTTGAGTCCCTTCAGAAGAAGTGATAGTGTTTGTGAGCTTGTGTATAGAATGCTACGTAACTAAACCTATTTATAAAGAAGACTTAGTATTATTTATTATCATCCACAAATTTTTAGCGCGTTGAACTCCCGCGCAGGGAACAATACTTTTCATCAGGTTTAAAACGTATGCGTCTAATTTTAAAGCTTTGTGCATATTATAAATCTATTATAATGAAGCTGCTATTGTATTATTCCTGAAACTAGTTATCTCAAAACAATTACTCATACCAGTAACGTACTCGTACGTAAATGATCAAGTAATCCTTATTTCAGACAATAGCGCTCATGTGACATGAGCACGAATAGACTACACATTAAATTACATTTTGCTCTAAATATCTACCTTCGTGTTTATTATAACTTTATTACTCCACTACTCCCAACAACATTACTCTCACAGAAGTTTCTGCCAATAGTAATTAAACATTAACTCTAGTCTTTGAGCTAGAATCTTGACATCTGAGTTGGCAACATCAAGCAATTTTCAAATGAAACCTGTAGCCCGAAGAATATACTGCAATTAGTTGTACGCTCCTGTTACATCCGAGTCCTAACGCGATAAAATAGCATTAAACAGATGTGGCCAACAGTTTAGCGCGCTTATTAACATATTAATTAATAAGCGGTAAAGTTATGTATTGAACTTTATTACGCAGCCAAGCTTTAAACGCGGGATTTGAAGAGCATTTGGGCGCAGTAGTTTCTAGCTTCGTTGAGTCAATACTTTTTTCAATTCACGCTCACGTTCAAGAAATTTATTGAAATGACATTTTGTGAGGAACACAGCGAGCATAACGCCAACCAAACTTCTATATAATATGACATAAGTCTGTCCGTAGCGTGTACAGAAAAGTAATCGTATGAATTTTGTCTTAAAGTAAACGCCACCTTTAAAGTTAATGTTCATATAGTTAGGCGCTACTTTGCGGAAATCCATTGTTATTAAGCTATTATTAGTCTACTTTGCAACAGTCCGCGAATATAAGGTATAAGGGATATACCCTTTGTATAAGTTGATATATTAGGAGGATAAGAAAATAGGATGCCGTTGGGAAGAAAGGTCCTTGAATGGCGTAACCAGATGGACTGACGATCTGAAGAAGACAGTGGGTATTCGCTGGATTCAGAAGGCTCAGGGTCGGTCTGAGTGGCGCAAATTAGGGGAGGCCTATGTTCAGCAGTGGACCTTTAAAGGTCGTTAGATAGATAGATAAATAGAAGAAAAAAGGTAAGAAAGAGTTGAAAATCATGGCAAGTTAATAAAAGTTTAATAATCCAATTTTAGTTGAAACCTGCAGTATACACGTGCTCACTGCCTCGTTAACTAAAAGTTAGAGATCTATATTATGTACCCGAGTTGGACGGAATGTAGTCGCGTGTGCAGTGATCGCCAACTAACTGTCAGCGGAGTTGGACAATGTTATTAGCTGACATCAGACGAGGTAATAGTTATCTTCTCGAGCTCACTGACTGTTTATTATGCCCTTGTCATACCTTCGTTAACGTTAGTATTAACAGCAATGCGTCTTAATAAGTGTGTTCAAAAGTTCTTTGACTATTCATGGAGTTGTTTTATTATAATTTTATTTTCCGTTATTTTTGTTGATTAGCGCGCTACACTGAGGGCCAGGTATGGCCGTGATATAACGGAAACAATAAAGATGATAACACGTAAGTAGTCTGTGTTTCGTTTACCTTCTCTCAAAGTTAAGTTAGGTCACTAAAGTTGTGTGTGTGATTGTGTTTATAAATACAATGAATATTTTAATTTCTTCCTATACAAATGGCAATGCTATAAGTAAAATTATAACTTTTATCCGTGGCTTTTTTATAATAATATATATATTTTTTGTGTTGTCCATACCGCATACTATTTGATGAGACTTTTCTCATTTATAAAGTTTTCCGAGTTGCTAAAGCGTAAGTTTTCCGATGCAAGCGGTTACTAGTTAAAAACAGTACATGAGTACACCGCGTGCAAGTTAAATTAGAAGACCGCACACTGCCGGCTACAGTCAGGAATAATGGGAGGAGTTAAGACGGTCTAATTTACAAACTCGGATTGATTTAGTTCGGACACGCTCGCTCCACAGACACGGTAGCTTCCGGCTAACTAGTTACATTTGTTCACTTCATGATACTGGAAGTTGCAGTGTGCAGTGTTAAATGGATCGGTGTTCATGAAGGATATGGCCACAGGAGCCAAGAGAAGACGTGTTCACAGCTTGAAAGTCTGATTTAATGTGTTACTCCCTGGATGACCGAGTTGTGCTCGGTGTTTTTTTTTAGTTTGATGAAATATGAATAATATATTTTGATATCACCGACATAAATAAAAAAATAAATAAAATTTAATAATTTTTTTTTTTCAAAATAAGTA
>DWPA01006888.1:0-10696 GCA_018251375.1 Calpodes ethlius
CATAACTGTCCCACTGCTGTGCTCGAGTCTCCTCTCATGAGATGAGGAGTATAGGCCATAGTCCACCACGCTGGCCAAGTGCGAATTGGCAGACTTCACACACCCTCGAGAACACTGAGATGAACTCTCGGCAGTGTAGATTTCTTCACGATGTTTTCCTTCACCGAGGCAAGTGATAATAAACTAGTAATACACACATAACTTTTTGAAAATTAGAAGTGCGTGCAAGATTCGAACTCACGCCCCACGTTTGAGGAACCAACGTTCGAACCACTAGGCTAACACTGCATTGTGTTTCTTATACTCAATTTCAATTTTTAACACTAAAAAACTAACCAAAACTACAATCAACCATACTATAATAAAAAAGATTATTATCGACAAACAGAGAACCAAAACTATAATAATTGTTCAGTTTTAAACTATTTAAACACTTGTATATAATACACATTCACTACACAGTCCTAACGTCCACTGATCCCTTACTAGCGAATAATAACATACCGATATTCTTATCTTATTAACACCTAGTACTAACTTTACTAACTTTAGTATTACTACTCATACTAGGTACTACTACTAGGACTACAGCCCCTCCAACAGTCCTATTCGATGTTTGTCACAGATATCTACAGTCGGCAAGGGCTGACAGAGTTGCAAATTCGTTTTTTAACTTTATCAATAATAACAAACGAATATTCTTTCTGA
Organism: Calpodes ethlius; assembly: GCA_018251375.1. Lineage (NCBI taxonomy): Eukaryota > Metazoa > Arthropoda > Insecta > Lepidoptera > Hesperiidae > Calpodes > Calpodes ethlius. The sequence goes on from DWPA01006888.1 coordinate 709, forward strand.
CACCAAATAGTAACAGAACTTATTAACTACAGTCCCTCTTACAGTCCTATCCGATGTTTGTCACATAAGCCTACATCCAGCGGGGATTGTAGCAACGAAACCTCTTTTGCTATCCGTATTACATAAAAATATTACAATCTCAGCATCAATCACGTGCCGATATCCAAGCCTCGGGCTACGGTCAACACGGCCAATGAGGACCGACGAGGAGCAATCACGAACCCCATTGATCGGCCAGTACACATTTTAATCAAACTAACTGTATCCGATTATATCGATTATCACTTGTAATCTACCGAACGTATCGTTGTCGCTAACCCTACTTAATAATACAACCATAGAGTTAATAAGTCATAGATAATGACAGTTATTGCAATTTACATTTTTATTAGGAATGATTTTATAAGTTAATCGAAGAAAAATGTCTAGTTGGAGTTAAAATTTTATCCAAACATATTTGAATACACATTTACATATAGCAATATACGACACACAGTTATAAAAAATATGAAATATTTCAGTGTAATGTCATTTAAAATATAAAAACGTAGGTATGTGATGTACCTATTTAAATTAAATCATATATCAAACATATTACAAAACTGTAACTAATCAATGTTTATCTCGAATCTTAGAAACGGCTCAACAGATTTCGATGCGATTTTCAGTTATTTTACAATACACCAATCTGATAGGCAAGTCGAATTTCTATTCACATTCACGCTCAAATGTACAGGAATTACTTTTTATACAGAAAACTAAAGTCGCATGATATACATTGTCAGGGTATGAACGTGATTAAAAAAGTAGTTTATTTAGACACCCTGTACTACATATTATAGTTCTTACTGTAAATCTACTGTAGGATAGAATGTAAGAAATCTTATTTTCTTTCTTTTTTTCTGTGTAAACTTTAAGATTTTTTATAATATTTGTTACGCTGTTCTATTTGAAACAATCGATGTTAAAAACGAACAAGGCCGCAAAATTTATTTTTGTAATTTTTTTATTTATTTACACATTAAATTACACAACATAATTATTTCTCATAATCCTTCTCACATTTGCCTATTCTCTTAATAAGTCCTCACGTTACATTACAACTTAATAATATTAACATGACAAAAATTCAACGCCATTTCTACATAACGTACTCTACGGGTTGTGCAGGGTGGAGGGCCGCGACCGCGGGGTCCATATGCGCACAATGGAGAGCAATGTCGCCGGAGCACATGCCCATGTTTACGTGTTACGCAGCGGAGGAAAACACTACAATTGTGGAATCGTGATCGATTGAGTTCAGTAAACCAGGTTTCTTGTACGGTCAAACGGTTGATAGACTCCGATTCTGATTGTTGTTTTAAAAGTTGCTATTTTTTTACGTTTAAAGCGGTGGTATATTTCAAATTATCCGTCTTTTCAATCAAAATTCTTCAAGACATTTCAAGGTAATTTTTAAAGCAATATGTTAAAAAATTACAGGTCGATTGGTAATTTTCAATATACTATCCTTCTATTATCCTAAATTTTTTTACCTAGCAACTGTCAAAAAGTAATAGCTTTAATTATTGTTATACCTACAACATATCCATTGATCAGAGTTATATTAATTAAACTATTGAAAAGCGTTATAAGAGGGTAGAGAAAGAACATTAATTTCAATTATATTACACCTCAATTTCCTTGCAGTAAAAAAAATAAGTAAAAAATTTAGAAACTATTCGATATGCGTAATATTATAAATACTCATCCACAAACACCCCAGTAAACCTGTCACAGCAAAAACAAAAGCGGATATGACGACATCGGGACAAGTGACGTGACGTAACGTGACGTGACGTGACGCTCATTGAACGGGAAGTCTTGGCGTTCGGTCGCGGGGTGGTATTGTCCCGTGCTGCATTGTTGCACCACTTTTTCTAATTAATCCCGACTTTTTGTACGAGCGTTCGATAGGGCGTTAAGGTCTCATTTATTTGTATTGACGAGATCGTTGTTGTCCTTTCAATTTGAGTGGTGCGGACCGTTTCGGGGACACGTCTCTATGAAACCCTCTTGTGCTGCGTCACGAACGAATGGAAGTATTTTGCAACCGATTTTAATACATTTTAAGGTTCTGTATGTTAAATGAAAAATGTCGATTACGGCCCCTCACATTGTGAGAGGAGACCCGAGCCCAGCAGTGGGACAATTATGGGTTGTGATGATGATGATGATGTGATTGTTGATGATAAAATAGTAATAGTAATTATGGATGATGTATATATGTAATGTATATAATTTAAATGTTACCATTTATAGTGAACAATACATTAAATAATAAACAGTGTTTAATCAGTATTCAAATCTTTCATTCACTACTACGCGCATGATTACAACATGTCAAGTTCTAAACAAAAAAAATACATGAACATACATCCCAACATTATTTTCTGTTAAAATTAGCGTATAAATATAATACTATTAAATTTAGAATCAACAATGAAAATATTTAACTCGTGTCGATAGCAATATGGTAGAACAATTGGAATAAACAAATTCATTGGTCCCCACGACAAACGTGATGACAATACCCTTGGGCGCCCAGGTATTGGTAGTAACTTAAATATAAAGAGGTTGTATCTATAAACACGCTTCATTGAAATAGGTATTAATATTGTTTTACCAATCGTCCACCAATCCGCACTTGACAGGAGACTCGAATCCAGCAGTGGGACAGTTATAGGTCGTGATTATTTTTTATTATTTATATAACAATCTGTAACAAGTTCGGCTGCGCGAAAGTAATGCATGTTCGTACGTTAAATTCGGAATATGTCACAGCATATTCCCACTCTGTCACACAAGAAAACAACAAAAAAACATAATTTGTCTAAGCCAATAAAACCGACACCCGTCAGCATTTATTATGAAAACGCGACCAAAACTACGACAATATTATCATTGCTTTTCTATTATAATTTCACTAAAAAAACATGGCACCATCCAAACGAAAATCATCATAAAATCAATGGATTAAAGTCGAGCTTCGTGTGTAGACGTTGGCGCTCGAACACGTTATAATCTAATTTGTCTAATGCACTCTCTCTCAGCCCTCCATAATTTGGAGGGCGCTACGCCCCCAGCCACGAACGGGGTGCTCTTTACCGGCGACCAGTGATGCGTTGCGGCGATGAGTGTGGAATTGAATTTGGTCAGCAACTTTTGCAGCACGAGTTGAAATAGAAACTTCGAAAAACCTAGCATAATCTTTTCTTTAAGTACGCCATCATCATCGTAACAGATAACTATTCCAATATTAGCTTCGGACATTTGTCGAAATTTCAATTGCGAATCATTTACAAGTTCAATTTAAAGAAATTTATTACCATTAAGGTTATATTATTATTAAAGTGTGTCATCATATGCGCACACTGGCGAACGTGTAAATAGATATAGGATCATTCTTTACTTATCGTTTATTCAAAAACAAAATTTATATCCCATTTTATTTAACATCATTCATTATTATTATATTTTCCTATATATGCATGCCTGATAGATAAAATAATACATACATTGCACATATATATACATACATATATATACACAAGCGTCGTAGTTAACTTCGATAGCGTGGTTCACGTCGTGTGACGTGCAATGCCGCCACAGAAGATTGAAATATTTCCGCCGCTAGCAGTAAGTAGATACTTAAGTAACTATTCACTGACCTGATCAGCATGTGCGTCCTAGTCCTGAGGTTGCCGACGAGGTCGCTTTTGTCGACGATGTGTTTCTCCTTCTCGTCGTACACCCGGCTGGCGCACAGCACCGCGTCGAACGCCACGGACAGGCAGTCGGTCAGCTGACGGGCTAGATCCATCTCCTTGGGATCCGACATCAGGTCCTTTTCCTGGGGACAAGCGTCGCGTGGTTAGCAACCGTGTTATTGCTTTTATTTTGAGTTAATAACAATTATTAAACTAATTATATTTCGTATAATAATTACAGTTGAAAAATATAAAAAAAACACTTTTATTTAGTGAGTCAGAACCTAGATATAGGATGAAATTACTCCTCAATACTAATCAAACAAGTCCAAAGTTCCAAACTCGATGGGGTTGTGTCGTTTTATTGTGGGGTTCCTATGGCTACCCTCCAGCTGGGCAGCTTCCAGTTAGTACACAAAATTTCAGATTGATTCAATATCGATAAATGATTCAATAATCGATTAAAAATTTCTGCCCATATGTAGTTACATAAAAACAGACGGAGAGGAGTTGAATAAAAGTGTGTAATAACTCCCCCAAAGTCTGGTGTCTCTAAGCTCAGTCAGAATTCGTTCAGAAATCACATATAAATAGATCTGTAAGACATTGAGTAGATACTAGTTGAGAAAGAATCGTGGTCATGAACGTTGCTATATGTTTATGACGTATTCTTATGTGTGCACGTGTGCGAACGTGCATATTTGTGCATAGTACATAACATCTATTAATGTGTTTTCCTTCAGTTATTTCCCATATAAAGTAATATCTTTTCAATATGATAATCTTCATTAAGTATACTTTAGAAGTATTAGCGCTATTAATACAAATTTATTTAAGACATTTTAGTTTATTTATTTTCTCATTATTTTTTACTGACTTCACTTCAAATTACGTTACTTTTAAACTACCTACTTTTATTTACTTCCAAATATACATACATGTCGCTGTTTCAACGTTAAAGTTTAACACTGAGTTGAATAAACTGGTACAATCTCTGAACCAATCTCGGTAGTAACCTACAATTCAAATCGAATTCCTTATGTCTTCCTCATTTTTATCATTACGACATGTTAACAAACAAATAAAGGTCTCCGTTATGGTTTCAACGTGGACCCATCCTTACCGTTATTGCTTTCGCCCTACCGTCGCCAAACTAAAAATTGGCATTAAAACACAAAATCCATTATAGCCGCGGAAGAATTCGAAACACGAGCGAAAATAACAAATTTGGCGCGCACGCAGATGTTATCAATACAATGTTCCGCTCCCGCACCTCGTAAACAACTAGATTTACAGCCTCAAGTAAAAAAAAAAACACGAAACAAAAGATGGCGTCGGAGATAACCGACAATTAACATGGCGTAACGGCGTGCATTTTAATAATATCCATTTAATAGCGACTAATAAAATAAAAAATTACGCATCTCGACCATTCGGAGTCGAATTAAAATTCTTCCCATCGCGATTTTATCGATAATGATATCGGGAACTGAATTTAATTAAGGCTTCAGTTAATTTTTAACGAAAAATATAAATAAACGAAAAAATAACAGTAGCAAGCTCTGAAAATATGCACAAAATTAAATAACAATTACGTGTCATGTTACGAACTGAGCGAAATCGAATAAAAGTCGTCATAAACGCAGTTCCTCGAAGCAAAGTTCGATACCAAAATAAAAACTTATCTGTATTTAAATCAGTGCAGCGGCTGACATTGCAATCATGAATATATTTCGCCTATTGCTCGTTATCTGCAGTTATATCAGTATCGGCAGCAACCGTGATATTAAAATAACAGTTTTTATATTTATAAGACCAGTATTTAAATGCAAAGCAAAAAAAACATGACAAATTTAATTCAATGACTAATTTTACGGCGTAGCGGTGATGTCAGACGCATTCCGTAACCAACCTTAAATTGTTATTGGAAATATTTACATAATAGTAATTTTTATTTGCCAGGTGATGTGATATAAACAACGGTGTTCCCCAGCCGGGAATAGATTCGAGACTCATAGTAACCAAGGTATCTCTTAACTGAGCCCTCGGGCCTGGGGTATTGGGTCCACGTGCTATTTTGATCTGACATCAACTATAAACAGTAACTTATCATGATTACTAGCTAGTTTAATCATAAACAGCAGGAAATTTGGGCTAATAATTACCATAAGTTAAAATCTAATTATTGAAGTGAACAAATCAAAATGCTTTAATTAATCTCGCTATGTAAACAACAGTGACTGTGAGCTATGAAATATATTTTCCTTTCCCTTTTTAAATAAACACGAATAATTGATCTCACGAAATATTACCATAATTGCTGCGCCCGCGCAAGTGGCTTCCGCTTTTACTGTACCACAAGTGATTGAGTTATCATCAGATTACAACTTATTAGTGAAGCCGCGTTCCGCTCTGTTAACTAGTAATTCGGTATGTACGTATAATTTTTGTTATAATTTATATGTCTTGATAATGTATATCCTATATAATTGACTTACATCTGCCGCGCACTTTGAAATGAAATTATTATGTATATTTTTATCTGTCGACTAATGCCTTAATTAGTGCGCTAATCAGTTAGTCATCTAATTCAGAGAGTAGTTCAGGTAGTAGAGACATCACTGCTACAGCACCATAGACTAATACTAATTGCCCAATGTACCAGTGACAATATCAAACTACCATTTCCCGTACCTGAACTAGCGCAAACCAAGTTACCGTCCTGCCGGAGTAAGCAGCACGAGCCTGTAAGTTAGTTAGCGACTGCCACAAGTGCTGTCCTAAATTCAAATGCTCGCAGTGCATTAGCGATTTTATAGACGCCATCGGCCAGCGGCGGGGACACGCGGGGCGTGAGGTGGGGGGTGGGGGGGCGACGGAACCCGTAATACTATTATATGGAAATAATGGAATACACCGCCTAAGGAATTGCTCTGATACACGGCAACATTCAATTTGATATCGTATGAAATATTAGTTAATTCACTTATAGGTCTCTGGCGGTTACATGCCTTTAGACATTCGACTTTGCACATATGAAATTTTAATTGATATATTTTAGTCGTGAGATCTGTTTATTTAATTAAAGGCAATAAAATTAAAACAAAAAAGAATTTATACCTTAAATATTTGATTTGATATACACATTGATAACCCTATTATCTTGGAGCTTCAACGTACTCATAATCATAATCAACCTCTCTGGGCTGGGGTTTTCTCCTTCCATACTTATGTAACCCGACAATCTAACAATTTAAGTTAGTATAAAAAAGTATTCGTTAGGAAAAAAAAACCTTGAATCGCGTTCACGTCTTGTAAAACGAGTATAAGTTGTCCCTCAAACACATGGAGTGATGAACTGAAGAAGAAAACGGGCGTACAGAAGACACAATCAATCCGAGTAGCGCAAATTACGAGATGCCTATGTCGAGCAGTGAACTTTCAAAGATTGACGGAAGAACTACTCACACGTAATTTCTTACCAAATTCCTTACCAAAGCCAAACATTATAGGTAATCAAAGTGATATCGGTATGAGGTAGTTAGGTGAAGGCTATAATTACGTTACCCAACAGACAAGACAAGGTCTTCCACGTCATGACGACTACATTCATAGCTCATTTCATGCAGACAAAACAATACCAAACCCCATTCCGTGCATACCGGTTCACGTATCCACTCACCCAAATAAAATCTCTAAAACAGTACAACGTAATCAAGTAAAACGGGGCCAAGTCTCGAAGGTTGACTGATTGAATGGCGGACATCAAAAGTAACCGCGCGGAAAATATTCGGGACCCCTTTCACAACGACTTTACTTTGATACCTCCATAAACAATTTAGTACGCTCTGTGTGATATTACAAGCAGTGTTAGGTACTGTTCGTATAGTTTTCTGAACGGAAGTTTGCGAATAAGAGAGTCGAGCTTTAAATCCATGTAACTTTTCAAAGTTATGACCGTATTAGAAATTGTCAGAGCATTGTTGTTGATTTTGATGTTCTCATGCACGTAAATCTTGGCCAGCGTATGTTGACTATGTACACCTCATATTGTAAGTGACCCAGGTTTATTCCAAAAAATTTAGTAGGTGAAAAATATAAGCTAACTTGACAGATAAACCCACCACTAATATCTTTTTTTATATTAGGAACCCACAAAACAGATAATAAATCGTCTGATGGTATATTTCTTTGACTTATATAAGAAGTTAATGAAAAGTTACAAAAGCTATTTACAGCATCAGGACTCAGAAACGAGAAGCATCGGTCAGAAAACCTGACTTTCCACTATAACGTAAACTGCCAAACTCAATAAGCCCCGGACTCGCCGCACCGAAAGTAAAAACTAAATCAAAAGTTCGCGACGACATCAAAACTAACCGCCCGGAAACCGGTGGCGACCCCTTCCGCCGACAGCTAACTAACTCAAAGGGTGGTATAGTTTACGATACAACGATATTACAGACTTTAATAATATAAAAACAGAACACTGAACTCCGCCAAGAAAATTTTATATTTACGCGTATATATATAAAATATATATTTATTGACAAATATCACAACTAATATGACTTAACAATTTTGGACAATTCTGTTTTACAAATGTTAACTTTTGTTCTAATAAATTCAACAAACAACATTAAAATGTTTTAATATTCAAAACTTACCATCAGTGACATTAGGTAGTGACATCCGTACCGTTATGGATTATATTTGATTACTTCGGAGATCATGTTAAACTAACGTTTTCATTTGTTATCGTCAGATAGCTATCGTTGAACTATACGGCGGGATAAAATCTTTTGATCAACTAACCTCTCTAACATACTTATCCCCGTATTCACTAACAAATCCATGACGTTTCAAGAACGCGAACGTATAAGTTCATTAATACCATTTCATAAACAATACTTGAGGGTATCCACCAGAATTTTTTGTCAAAATCAAATCGATAAGGTAGGTGCCGAGCAATTTTACGGAAAACATAGCCACATACACTTAAATGTTTGGTTCATGGTTTATGGAAAATCCAGGTTGATATTACCACCTGTCATTAACATTGTTCAAGAAACTAGAGCAAAAAACATAGCATAGAAACCAATCACAGCGTTGTAAAAACACCTACGCTTACTTATCGCAAGATAATGCTTGAATGTTGTTTATGAAATGACTTGACATGGGGAACGCGCTGAGCTATCACTTTCTTTGTATTGTGTTGCGTATTGTTTTTGAATAGAGAGTTGTTCGTAGCGTTCACGCACTCTAACGACTCGCACGTTAGCAGTGCGTACGCCCCGCCCACAACCACGTGCACTGCTCAGACTATACTGGTAGGTATTGACTTCAACCCGTTAATTTGGGCATCCTCCAATGACCAACCCGTCTTTAGGGTCTGCGGAAGATTCCTCCAGAAAGCAACAATAGCGCCCTGGACGCCACACGCCCCTTGCAGAACGGAGAGAAGAGATATGACCAACCCGTTAATAGCTCACTACAAGGCAATATCTCTCCTTTATTAAGAGGTCTAAAGTATACTCTATCACACTGCTCCAATGAAGATTGGATAATAATCGGAACTTGATAGCTTTTGTCTCCTCCGAGACACGGAAATGCTCAAGATATCTTTTCACCACCTGTTACCCGTCTACCTACCAACCGCGCCTGCTGTTGTTCTACGCGATTAATCGCACAATACCAACGCGAGACTGTGGGCTATCAGCGTCTTTAATAGCTCAACATAGTACGCAACTCCTTCATATAAAATAGTAAAATGATTACACACGATTATATAAAAGTCGCTAACTAAGCTTTTGCCGCCTAGACCATTTCCATTACCAGTTATTAACTATCGACAGATGCTTTGTATGAACCAAACATCCATCATTCATAATCGACGGCCACCATCAATACAAAACTTGCACAAAATTTTATGCTTCTTTTAAACTGTGCAATTTTTTAAATATACACGTTTGCCACAACCTTCTTAAAGGTCCTAACATGTTTCCCATAATACAGAGAATAATAATTCGTTAATCATTTCTGCATAAACTAGAAAACAATGTTAACCTTTTTTGAGTAAAACGGCAATGTATAATTATTTAGATCAAGAACTTCAACACCACCCCGATCACCACTGCACCGCAGCCCGTATAAAAGGATCACTACATTTTTCATACCAAGCTAATTCGTTATACATTGCTGCACAGACGAGAAAATAATCCCATCCATATTATAATAAC
>DWPA01006889.1:0-10693 GCA_018251375.1 Calpodes ethlius
AGGTTTTATTACACGGATAGTTAGTGATCGCCCTAATAAAAATGTTTTAAAAATGCTTTGTTTACTTATATTTCCGGTCACTCCGTGTATTACTTTGTACGGTAGTAAACTTGAGCTGTTTCACGGAGGAAAAATATCAGATTTCAGAGCAGACTGAATGAGTCTTTGTCTTTAAAACAGGATAACTGATTCACTGTTGAGTCATATAAAGTGCAGCGACGATAACCAATTAAATGAATGCAATCGTGGTCTCTTTTCCTCGTCCGCGACAATTAACTACTCATTAATACCTACCTGCTGCTCGTAAACGTAAACAAATAACCGTACACGCCGCTGCTAGATACCTTCTCCTATACACCTGTACTATACGTTGATAAATAATTCAATCCCAATATCGGCTCCTTTCAACACACTGTATAAGCTTCCATCAATACCTCCGCACTACCATCCTCCTCCCTCCATAGATAACTAACTCCCACAGATACCTCTACATCATATTAGCGAACACGTTAATATATGTTGTAACCTAAAGTGTGTGTAGGAGACGACAGACTTCTTTGCACATATTAGTAGGTACTATAGTTTGTACCTAATGTAGAAATATAGCGTGTACCTATATAGCCTCGTTGGTGGTCCACGCGACGCAGTCTGCGGAGCGAGGGCTTGCGGGTTGGTTTCCCGTCTGGAGCACGGTTTTGTGACGGATAAATGTTCATTGTCGCGACTAAGTTCGACAGTCGTGTCTGTTTTATGTCCACCCCGCGCGGGGCTGAAGAAATCTCAGTGTGGGCGTGTCAGTGTATGAACCTTTATTTATCTAAGTATGCTTATCTAGTTAGTTATCTATTAATTTGAATATGCCACGTATGTATGTCAACAATGATCATGTATACAATCAGTCAGTGCCACACAGCTATTAATTAAAGTGTCATTATATAAGAGTCATTAAGGCTAAAGAATTGTTATTTAAGGAATTTGTACAAATAACTCAGACGATTATTATGAATCGAAGATGCAATAGGCTGACTATCTACTGTGCGATTCAAAGAAAAATAATAACCGGATGGATGGATTCAAAGAAGCAGTAAAGGGTTCCATTTTGACTACAAAACTCTAAAAAACGGCGAATCGCTTTGAGGTTGCTATTTCTAGTACCGATAACCTTATAATTCCTAGATCTAAAGTGAAGCATAAACAATACGTCGTGTACTTGTAATCGTAATTATACAGAAAATGGCATTTCTTTTTCCATATATGACAAAATTAGCAAGGTAGCTTTCAATGGTTTCCATGAAATAGTTGCACATTACGTAAAACTATTGTGATGGTGATACCATGACTGGTACCACCCAACCAAATATTCGTTAATACTTAAAACCTAACTTAACCCAGACGGTACACATGTTCGGTGACGGTCAAAGAGTCGCGGTAGTTATCGTTATACTTTATAAAATGGGCCGTGAAACTATTTTTTACTTATTTCAACGGCAGTGCCAGAGGGCCCAAAATATTTCGGATCCTCTCCTGCCTTTTTGTCGCAAACGCATGAATGACCTTGAATGACCTTTAGTGTCATTGATTGCCATGTGAAATGGTACCACTTTCCATCAGGTGGCTCGGATTTATCGGCTTTTTATAATAAAAAAACGATCCCTTACCGTTGTAATTTTGAATGCACAAAATTACATAATACAGAATAATATGGATCTGAAACTCGTTAACGTTGCAAACTTTAGTAATATTGAATTCAGTGAGGCAGAAACGGTTGAAGTGGAAGTGGCGCTAATTAGAAGTGTAATATTCAAAGTACCTACTCGAAACACATCTTATATCACAACATAAAACATGCAACGCTCACACACTTACACCCCCGCAGTAGGATTCCCTGTGTCGCAGGCCGCATGGACGACACAAATAACACGTCACTAACACCCATGACCCGAGAACTAATATTTATCTGTCACATAAATATCTGCCCCCGCCCGGGACTCGAACCCAGGACCCCTAGCTTCACTACGAACTAGGCTACGGGGCCGTCATATATTATTTGCTTGTTTTGTTATATATTGACAGTGCAATAGAAACAGATTAGTTAGTTCGCTCGTTGCAGAAATAACGATGTTAAACCTTTAAAACAAAATCAATACCGTATGTGTAGCAATTCGAGTGTGGATTGCGAACTTCTGATAAGATGAGATTGCCGTATCATCTGACTTCATGCGCTTTTTGGATTTCAGCAGTGACGACGAAGCCTCGATTTTACAGGTCGCTTAGAAGCAAAGGTGTCTTACGTATCATTATGGGTGTCGGCAGTGATAGCCCAGTGGTTCGAACGTTGGTTCTCCGAACGTGGGGGCGTGAGCTCGAATCCTGTACGCACCTCTTATTTTCAAAAAAAGTTATGTGCGTATTACTAGTTAATTATCACTTGCCTCGGTGAGGAAAACCTCTTGAGGAAACCTGCACACCTGAGAGTTCATCTCAATGTTCTCGAAGGTATGTGAAGTCTGCCAATCCGCACTTGACCAGCATGGTGGTCTATGGCCTACACCCTACTATTGTGAGAGGAGACCCGAGCTCAGCAGTGGGACAATTATGGGTTGCAATGATGATGGGTGTCGAAATCGTGGTTCCTGTGGGAAGTCCAGCAGAAAAAAACCTTTTTATATTTATAGCTATTGTTTGATTAAGTACAAATGAATCGTATGACACTACCATGTCACAAACGCATTCAATTAATTCTAAATCAATTACTACACTATCAAGATATTATGTACCTATACTGTAATTGGTCGTCTATTATTGATTAAAACAAATGCAAACTCTGTTTAGTAGTTAGGAAAACTATTTCCATTTTCCATTTAAATTCACCGTAATTATATACTAATGACGCGAATATTTTCACGCCATACTTGATGCCACCCCCTAACACAGCGTCCCGTTACTTGACTCTTAGCACTTTTGACAATTTATAAATTAATACTTCGCAAAGAAACACATTTTGAACGACATACAACACAGAAAAACTCCTCACGTGCGAAGGAATACACATTTATAATTCTTATACGTGAAACACACGATCGCACACAAGCACAAATACATGTATTATAGGTTCATCAACCGTTATGCCATTTTTAAAAACTTTTAATTAACTTGCAATGTTTTTTGAACAGTTAGTACGCTTTTGGGTAAATATTGCAACCTGATTTAGAACTACTTCACCTACGAAATTAAAATTTGATACACCGCTTTTGTTTCGGTGACAATGCGTCACTATATTAATGTATACCTAATTATATAAAATTATTTTGCCCGCTTAAAATTTCCGCACACAGTTTTAAGTAAGTTTTTTATATATTTACTTATATACGTATATGTATTGTATGTACGTTTATATTTAAGTCAAGCTACAGCAGAGCTTTTCTGTTTTAGTGTGAAGTTTTTAGAATGAAATTATCCCCTTAAAAGTACATTTTTAATACGTATGTTCTGTTAAATTTTATTTTATATGTGTTCCGTTCTGACACTTAACCCTATCATCCCTCCAAAAAAAGGTGAAAGTATGTATCATAAATAATCCTAGGTTCAAAAAAAATTGGGAGCCACTGCACTATTACAATAGAAAAAGCTCCGTTAATCCGATGCACTGAGCCTTAAGAGAAGCATGACCTAATCACAGTGAATTACGGTTCTGGAAAATTCTGGCGGGAAACGGCTCGCGCCGCCGGCCGGCATGCGGCAGGATGGCGGCCATTACGCCGCGATTGTCCACCGTTTCTACTACCGACAGCCCGACGCGGCTGGACGGCTGGCGCTGGACGCAAGTTAACACAACGCGTAGCTCCAGATATGGATGCAACTTTAAATTGAACATGAACACAAACATGTACCTACCTATCTACTACACCGACTCAAATTCAAAAGCAATATACCAATGTGGACTATTAAAATTTCGGAGATAAACTTTGCAACATGACCGACAAATAATAATAACCCATGTCGTCTACTGTTTGTTGACCTAATCAAATAAAATAAAAATAAAAAAATAATAATGTAAAAAATAAATAAAGCTATACTCACTAGGACACACACCTACCCAGGGAGTGTTATGGGGGCCATGGACAACAAAAAGACAGAAACACTCACACACCCAGACGGAGAACAATAATTTACACTAAATATCGAAAGCAAAAATATACCTACCTAGGAAACTAAAAAAAGTAGGTACACTAATTATGCTTTTTAGTAGTTATCTGTTATTTATTTAGTACTCTGTATAGGTGAATGTATGAAGTACTAGATGTATCGGGTCACGTCGCAAATGTTACCATACAATGGAAAATTCTATTAGTCCGTGTGAATAAGTATGTCACCGCGGCGGACTTCACGGGTAATTAGCATTTATAGTGGATCCAGTTCATTCTCACTCGGCCACATGTAATTGTTTATCGTTGCGATTATCGTTCTGTTATTGCTGCTTGCTCAAACGTCTGCTTAATCAATGTCACGTTCCTATTGCCTATCGATTAAAGAAAACAGGCAAGGGCAAACTAATATCCACCAGTTTTCCAGTAGCACATAAGTCTTGTGACGTCGAAGGATAGGATAGAAGTTGTTGAAAACAGGTTGATTAAATCTAGTAGATACTAAAGAGTATAGTTCAAAATTATTATTAAATATGTTTATTTAAAAAAAATGGTACAAATAGTTTAATATTTCTCGTATACATTGTATATGTATTTTAGCAAATATAAGCGGCTTTTGATGTTGTTTTCGAAGAAGTACAGATATCACTTACAACAAAAGGTGATTCATAAATTACGATTATGTACCTACAGTGTAGTCTAATATAAGATAGAGATCCTTGTGCAATGCAAATTGACGTTAAGTACATACTCTGTCGAGCGTCGAGTATAATTTTACGCAAGTACAGATACTGACTTACATATAGATATGCATACTTATATCAAGCGGCAATTCGTTCAATTTAGGCTCGTTAGTTTCAAGTGTCGCCGACTTCGATTTTTTGTTCAAATTGATCTGGAAACGATAACTCTCAATCGCCAGCGTGCCCACGTCAATAACCGATAGGACATACGGATATACCACGTACGTAACAATATTGGTATTGGGGCAAAGTACTAAATTAATTAAATAAAAAAATGTATTTTAAAACGTTAAATATGTCTTTATTAATATTTAATTTATATTCAGTTTCAGATATTTCTATCGTCAAAGATGGCTACGATATTTATACGCTGAATTCAAGAAAATTGGAATGGCGCGCCTGACGACTTTCGCCCTGTGTCTCCTGGTGTCGCGCTTCTGCCTCGGGTTCAACGGAGACAGCTTCGAGCTGGAGTGCCCGGACGAGTGCGACTGCCACTACTTCAGGATCAACTGGGTCACGGACTGCTCAGAGAGCAACCTGACCGAGATCCCCTACGATGAGCTCAGCCTGAGCGTGTACATCCTGGATTTAAACGGGAATAACATAACGGAGATTAGCACCTTCCCTGGCGATATCAAAATGAGGAGGTTGCAGATCGCGAATAATAAACTGACGAGAGTGGGGAAAGACGCTTTTAAGGGCCTGGAGTATCTCATAGACGTAGATCTTTCTGGAAACAACATAAGCTTTGTTGATCCAGAAGCGTTTTTGTAAGTAACAAGGTTATTTTACTTTCTAAATACTATAATGTGGGCTTTGTAGCCTACGAAGAAAACTAAACTCCAGACGTTCATTAGACTGCTAGCATTCTGAATTTATACAAATTATATACTGCGCCTTTCCAACTCCACAGTTTCACAGTACGAGAATCTACTTTTGATTGAATCAAAATTAATTAACTTGACTAGTATTGCGATGTTTGACTCTTAGTTACAGGTCTACTATTTACTATTGTAATTTAAACTGTTCTGTTTGTGCAAAAAATTAGAAAGTTCGTTATGCTTTTGTTAGCAATATGAATAATGATTGCAACAACTATAAATGAACTAACAAACAATATATTTATGAACCAAGTGACAATAAATAGGCTCTCGTGGCCTTTTAGATGATTTAATCGCGAGTCGCAAAACCGGGAGTACACTGCTTCGGCTATGTCACCGTGACATCTCTAATTAGATTAACCAGTATTCATAATCTCATTGAATTCGCAGAAATTCTTGAGCTAATACCACATACATACACTAACTCACGTTTATAATACATAATATTATTACGAGCGGTATTCGAATGAACTATTAAGTTAAGAAGATTTAGATACCTTCTCTATAAAATGTTTATGTAAAACTGGGTTATGTGCTGTGTTCAAAGTCACATTACAAGATGGTATTCGAACCCAACTTTCTTTATATTGTAATAAGCACTAGAACCTTACAATAGAACCCAAAATTGTGAACTCCAAATTGCTTGTCGTAATGGAACATTGTCGAAGTAGCCTCGAACGTTTTCCCACGAAAGGCTTACATTACATAAGAAATAGCACAATACCACCTGATGACAAAATTACAAAATTGTATCAATTGCTTTTGAACTTGTCGGACTGTGTCCACAGAAGTAAATGCCACGATTACGACGATTACGCCTCGTGACATGACGCCAATATTAGATAATGGTCTCGCAAAGAATGCAGATTGAATTAACCGCCTAGACCGCTTAACTTGTTGACGCTCCGGGAATTTTGCAAATTAACCCAGTGCGCATTTAGGAACTTTGACAACCATTCACGATCTGTTCAGTTGACGTACCATTAACGAATCCGTTCTTATGCGTCATAGGGTAATGTTTATTTATTAAATTTTTATTAAAATAAGAATAATTTTCCTTATTTCAGGGATTCCCGGGGGTTGCTGAACGTAGAGCTTCAAGATAACCCGTTGAATGTCATTGAAGGACCCTTCCTGATCTCTAGCACGCTGCAGTATCTAGATATAAGTTCTTGTAAGATAAATATCATAAATCCTCAATTCTTTGAAAATATTACCTCGTTAACAACAGTGGACCTATCAAATAATCCTCTGAAAACGATAGATGAAGGAGTATTTGACGTGTTAACTGGTCTGGAAACATTAAAATTAAATGACTGTCAGCTTGTTGATATACCGGATAATATTTTCACTTCTTTAGTCAATTTAAAAAATTTGGAACTCGCAGGTAATTTCTTGAGTACTGCGAATTGGCCAGAAGTATTGGGTAATCTTAACAGGTTGGAATACTTGAACTTGAGGAAATCAGGCCTTACATCGCTGTCGGAAGACACATTCTCTAATTGTACCAATCTGGTAACACTTATACTAGCCGATAATGAATTACGCAATTTAGACGTCGGCATCACTTTGGGAAGTAGCGTCAATCATTTGGAATTATTAGACTTATCCAACTGCAAAATTCAAGGGCCTATTTCTGGGGAAGCATTCGCTAATGCTACTAGGTTAAAAGTTTTACATCTTTCTGGTAACCCTCTGTTTGCCCCCGACTTGCAAGAGGCTTTAGCGCCGCTTCCGAAACTTGAAAGACTATTTATGAGCAATTGTGGGTTACGCAATCTTCCGGACAATTTCAACGTATTCGAAAATCTCAAAGAATTAGATATATCTCATAATCCGTTGGTAAATGTTTTCATTCGTCTTCTTGCCCCGCTTGACAATCTGGAATATCTTAATATGGGGTACAGTAATTTGTCGTACATAGGACCGGACACATTTGCACATATGACCTCAATGAAAAGATTAGTTCTCTCCGGAAACGACCTATTGTCACTCGAAGCTGGACTTTTCGGAAATCTTACACAACTTACTACATTAGAATTAGAGTTCTGTGGATTAAAGAGACCTTTAAATGCTAAAGTTTTCTTTAAAAATCTAACTTATACTGATTTACGAGAAATCAGACTAGGAGGAAATCCTCTCGTAATTCCGTCTTCTGGTCCATTATTTCCTAAGCAACTTTCACAAGTTACAATACTCGATTTGAGTAACTGCAATATTACCTCTTTAAACATCGACGCATTCAAAAACATGGAAAACGTTACAGACCTAAACCTCGCGGGTAATAAAATTAGATCAGATGAAGACAGTCTCGCTTTTTTGGAAGGCTTGCATCAATTGGAAAAAATAAATTTAAGCAATAATAATTTGACAACAATTGACCCTCAAGTTTTTGTTAATAATCCTAAACTTCACTCCCTAAATTTAATCGGAAATCCATTCGTATGCGACTGTAAGATAGCAGAGATGTGGGATTGGGCTAATATGATAAAGGGTGACTTGGATGTACTCATCGGCGCCAAGAGTGCTGAAAAAGATATCGTTGTGAAAGGTAATAAAAAGAAAAGGAATCTATATTGCCGTTACAATGAAATGCAGCTACGGAATATTACTATAACTCCGAATAAAAATGTACCAGGTAGGCGACCATTCGTCAAGCCAAGGGAACTCACTTATGCAAATAGAACTTGGGCTAAATACGTGAGGGAATCTGGCTGTGAACCAGTTGTGAAAATCCTTAGGCCAGTAGCATTGGTTGCGGATTTCAATGCGTCCATGAAAAGTGATAAATCGCCGAGGACAGCAATTATAGTGGCCTCGGTTGCTGCGGCCCTGGGCGTAGCATCGCTTGTGATGACCTTTCATCTTTTCAGAAGAAAGCAAGCGCCAAATATCGATACAGAAAATAATAGAAAACAAAGATAGAGTCAGCATATAGCCTGACCTGTGTTGCTGTGAATCTTTTATTTTTGTACCAATAAAATATATTATGTTATATTTTTAAGGAATTAATTACCATATAAATCTCTCTGTACAATGTGTTAGATTGAGAGAATGTAGAATAGTGTTTTTACGTCTATTTTTTAAGATTATGTATAATTTACTAGTCAATTTTATTAAAAGGATAGTTGAATAAATATTATTGTATTATGCAGATCTTCTTCACATTGGTTTTCAGTTGACGGCAGAATTTAATTTATAAATAAAGAAACACCTACATACCTTCACGTTTTATTTTTAACTTTTAAGTTCTTATCGAAATAGTTAACTGAATTCAATGTCTCAATATTACTGAAATAGTTTCCAAAGTAATTTTTATCCTACTTAGTAAACCGTAACTAATAGGCAGTAACAAAAGTTAAGGAATTTAGATAATAATCAGGTACTTTTAGGATAAAAAGTTTAAATACGTAATTATTGGAAACTTTTTGTAAACTAATTACATTTTGCAATTTACATAACTTCAATCGATTTATAATAATGACCTTTAGAAAAGTAAGAGTTTCAAATATTTCTTCAGAGTTGCTCCATTATGATAGTACGCGGTGGCTGGCAGCAACCTTAATCATTTCGCTTGCGGAGGCATGCAGAATTGATGTCAAAACTTTTTGCTCTATGTCTACAACGGTGGACGACTTTGAAGTAATAATTTAGTTTGTTTTATTTTCACAATGAAAACAGATCTAAAAAGAGTTTCTATCACGTAATATCAATAGCGAAAGTCGAATTACGTAACGAGTCATATGAATTCGTTACTCCGGTGGGAAGAAGGTGAAACATTTATGAAAAACGATCTTTTACATGGTATTTATTGAGGAACTACTTTTAACTTAACAACAATATTAATAAATATACTATCAGCTAGTAGCCTTCCTTCCTTTCGTGCTTGTCTTCTTTATGTACCAATTCTCTTTGTAAACCTTTTTCCTCATTAGCGGCTTTTCGTTTTCGGACCGGATATTACTCGCCATAGCAGCCAATTCGCTATCGAGTAGCCGTGGCAACACTGATGTCTCAAAACCATACTGAAACTGTGGTTCCACAAATTGTGTATGGCTTTTCAACCTTTGATACGGGCCCGATACGTACGCGGAATTATCTTTTGGCGCTTCCTTCGCGTAATTATATCCGTAGGTTTGCGGACGAGGAGATGCTTTGTACTTTGCGAAGTAGTGCTTTGGTTTATGAGCTGACGCACTATACTCGATACCGGGCGCTGCCGTGTACTTCGCACTCTTCTTATGACTTTTTTTGTCGTTGTCCTCGTCATCGTTCAAGTATTGTGGTTTCCGATGCATATACGTCTTATAATAGTCTTCCTTCTGCTGGAATCTCGCTAACATACTTTCGGGTTTACTGATAGCATAGTCTAAGTAGTATCTATCTTTGGTTTGATCTCTCGCGTCTTTATAATTCGAACGAGTAGATTTTGGAAATTCATCGCTTTCTGCTACATATCGTTGAAACGGGCTATGTTTGACGTCTAAGTCGGATTGGTATCTAGACGGTACATATGGTTCAGGGTTGTATATCTCTTTCTCAGTGTCCTTAGGTTCATAGGATGGAAATGTATACGCACTGTTCTTGTACCCATTTCCGAAGTCCTCTTCACTCGTTCCCTCGGGTTCCGCGGCTTCATCATTGGCTTCTTTGCTATTTTGTCTCACTTCTTGGGGGGTTTCTTCTGTAATTATTATTCGCTTAGCTTTTTCTTCTACTAGCTGCTCTGGATGATATTGTTCTGTTTGGCGATTACGTGGAGAATCATTAGGGCTATCATCGTATTCCCGGGACTCGTGATTCTTTGGTTGGATATGCTGATTAGGATCCACCTTTATAGATGCATATTTTTTAGGCGTAGGCAGAACCCGGATGTTTTCTTCATGTTCTTGTAACGCGAGTTGTTTGTGATCGTCGGGAT
>DWPA01006890.1:0-10693 GCA_018251375.1 Calpodes ethlius
CTACATACTCGAGAGTTCTCCATAATGTTCTTGAACGTGTGTGAAGTCTACCAAAGTGCGCTTGGCTAGCGTAGTTGACTAAGGTCTGTACCCCTCACATTGTGGAGGGAGAATCGAATCCAGCAGTGGGACAGTTGTGGGTTGCGATGTTAATGATGTTTTTGTGCTATATTGTGCTGGTGTAGGTCATTAGTCAAAACAAACTAAGCTGCCGTGTTTATGGCGTAGTGGACCAATATAGATTATTAATTAACCCCAGAACCCCAGAAAATACTATGTAGCCGTAGCCTTGTTGTAAATGATCCTGCCTGTGAAGCTGAAGGTCCTGGGTTCGATTCCTGGCCAGGGTAGATATTTATGTGATAGATATATGTTCATGCCACCCGTGATAGGCTAATACTAATGTCGGGATATAAGTTTGGAATTTTATATTTATTTAATTCAAACCCATACACATGCAATCGACTTTCAAACCACAAACCTTTTTACATGGTATAAGAACACGGAACAAGTTGTAATA
This sequence comes from Calpodes ethlius, assembly GCA_018251375.1. NCBI lineage: Eukaryota > Metazoa > Arthropoda > Insecta > Lepidoptera > Hesperiidae > Calpodes > Calpodes ethlius. The sequence goes on from DWPA01006890.1 coordinate 521, forward strand.
GACGCAATTAAAACTGCATTAAAATCTATTGTCCAATAAAACCTTAATTAGGGAGCATTGTGAGATATAATATCGCATATTAAACGGTAGGTGTTCAATATCCTGGTCGAAGTAATACACTCCGTCCTTAACATGAATCGTATTGACCAGTCAGCATTGCCTTATGCAACATGTAATTGAAATTCTGCTTCCGACAACCGTTCGTTACTGATACGTTACCCAATGACCCCGTTATCGTGTTTATGGACTTTGATCGTACAAATCGTATAATAACATAAACATCGTTTATGATAAATCGTCAATTTCATTAAAAACATCCAATCAACGCTCAGTCATAGAAGGAGCAACACTTGTTTAGCTAAACAAAGTTTTGTATGCAGATAAAGATATAATTTTGACGAAACGTGCGCCGCACGCTCTTGACATTTCGTTAGACTATCGTTGTGATCTTGTAAGTGTATTGAAACGTCTTTTCTAAATGTCGATCTTTATCTTACTGACATTTATTGCTAAAATATAACGTAATTGCTATTTTTGCGTCGATAATGATCAGTGTTTCTCCTCTTTTCAGATGGATAGCAGCTCCGAAGCCATGGAGTTGCGGAGGGAGCTGGATGCAGTGAAGAGTGCGCTGCAGCAGCAATCGGAGTCCGTCTTGAAACAACGGCATCAGCTGGTGGAAGCTGGACAAGCGCTCGCCGCTCGTGACAAACAGGCGGCACAAGAAAGACGACTCAGACAAGACCAACTGTCTATAGTTCTACGATCCTTAGTGCTTCTGGAATCTCGTCTCACCAGAGAACAGAAACAAATCCATGTGTCACTGCAGCAGAAGGATAAAATTATCAAAAGCCAACAAGAAGAAATATTAAAACTAAAAGCTAGAAAATCATACTGCAGCAACTGTCAGCAACTATTAGGTTTCACAAGCGAGCAGACCAATATCGAAACTGATCCAGAATTTCAGAGCTTAGAGAGCACCGATTCCAGGTTCCAGAACAATTTCGTAAGAAGTTGCAGTTATCGTGAAAGAAACTCTCCACCGGTTTTCCAAAAGAATACTAGATTAAGTAAAAGTTTCCAGTTGCCTAAACATGACGTTGTGTACGGTAACACGAGTTCCAGTGAAGAAGGCAACAACGCAAGTGCTGGTAGTAAGGGAACTTTCATAAAAAACAAACAGGCTTTTGTTAGACGTGATGTGTTCAGAAGATCGAGAAAGTATTCTGGAAGAAAAAGCAGCTTAAAACATCAAGATAATTCACAGAAAAATTATAATAACCAAACAAACAATAGCAGTAGTACAGAAGATTGTATTGGTTTGGGTTATCAAGTGAATCATGAAGACAATGATACTACCGCCAATCAAATAGCTAATGACATAAGGAGGGCATCGCTAAAAATTGATCAGCTTATTGAAGAAGCAGTCAAAAAGGACTGGGAGAGTGCTCCAAGCGAATCTGATAAAACGTATTCGACTAAAATGGAAAGACTCAGTGGAGCTAAAATACAAGCCTCTGACGAAATTAAAGCGAACAGACAATTATTTTTGAATAAAGTACTTAATGAAGAGAACAACGAAAATAATGAGAAACCCTGGTATTGCAATGTTAGTGATCCAGAACAAGATAATGATTCTCTAAACCAAAGAATTCCATTTAATAACATTAAATCTAAATCCAACGAAGATCTATTGATAGCTGGTTTTAGTAATGGTATTCTAAATGCCGAAGTCATATCAGCTAAAAATGAAATACTGTGTAACAGTTTGTTAAAGAGTAATAACGACAAATTTAATTCAAGGTTTGATGACAAAAACAATAATATTCAAGCAAACATGGGACAAGCTACCTCTGATAGTAACGAGAATTGGTATGCTAGCACGAGCGATGCTGATGATAGTCCTCCTAATGAAATATATAAAAACAATCCTGTGTTGGAGTGCGTCAATCAAATTCTACTACAAAATTCATTAGACGATAGTAGTAACGATAACTCTAAATCGAGTGAAGCTCCCAGCCCCAGTCCCAAATCAACAACTAAACGTGTCCAATTTTCTACGTTAAACAGCATTTCTTATGATGATAAGATACGAACACATAACACTAATCACACTTTACCAAGAACAGATAAAAGAGCAAATAAAATAGTGAAGTTTAGTTTAGAAACAGCATCTGAACACAGTTATGAAGTGCCAAATACAGCACAAGGTTTCCAGTATGAGATACAAAGTATTTATAGCAATGAATATGAACCTATAATTACTAAATGTGTTGAACAAAAGCCTATGCCATTACCACGTATGGTCCCAGCTACCGAGCCGAAAACGGTTCCTAAAATAAGAGGCTCCATAGTTAAGAATATTGCCGCTAATTTAGAAAATCGCAATATTAATGCAATGGAAAACAAACCAGATAATCTTAGTACAATGAAAATTTTCAACAAGAGAAAAGTACCGCGAACTCCTCCTGCATTGCCGCCGAAGCCAAAGAATCTATCAGCTAAATGGAAAGCTGAAAATGCTATCAGACCAACGACGGAACCGTTAGACTCTGAAGCCGTTGCGGCTAATCAACGGGTTGCAGATGTTAAGATGAGAAAAGTAGGACAAGTAGCAACTGTTAAAAATGTAGAACCAGACTACTGCTCCATTTCAGAGATAAATGTTCCAGTAGTCAGTAACGGCAAGCGAGAGTTGCTACTTACACAGCCAACGGTTGAAATTCATAATGAACAGTACCCGATACATGTTATCAATCAGAGAAATAACGTAGCTAAAGTCGTATCCTTGCCAAGAATACAGAGTAAAATCAGTGACAGAGATATTCCAAAACTTCCTCAAGTCACTGAAATAATTATTCCAGATGAAGATGAAAAGCCATCCGAAGATCATCGTTCGTTCCAACAAACTAATGACAGTTACTTGGCTAACTTTAATATACACCCTCTGCAACCGAAGCTGGACGCACGCGCTTCTATCCAAATGGGCAATACGGTTTCTTCCATTTTGTCTGAAATCAATAGAGGTGTTAAAACTGGCAGCAAGCAGATAAATTTAACTGATTTAGATAATCAATTCAATCATGGGCCTGACAAGCCGCAGCCACAAGTAATTAATAAAGAACAACGTAAAGCTGAATATTTTGACGACATAGATAAGTTTGACTTGTCTCAGGATTTTGAGGAATTTAAAATAGATGATGAACTCGGCAGCATAGTTGCAGAGGAATATCGCATAAGCTCTGGAAGTAGCGATGGTTCAACATCGGACGTAGTCACAGAACATTTACTTACCACTGTACCTGAAAGAGATATTCAGCATAACGTTGTTAGTAATAATGACACTGACAATATAAAAAACGGAAATTTTCACGACTGTAACGAAAATACCCTAAACAAGGGTTTAGCGAAGAATGCAAAGCTGTCTAATAAGCCTGATCTCCTATCTAATATAGAGAATTTAGAGACTGAATCTGTACGAAATTCTGATATTGAATCGAGTAATTCTTCTGGGAGTAACAGCGGCTCTTACAATACAGTCAAGTGCGAACCCAGAATGATTTTGAATAACACCGTTGATACAAACGCATGTAAAACTAAGGGTTCTTTTGATTTCTTCTTGGAAACGTCTGGTCTTAGTTCTAAGTCGATATTCTCGCCTAGTAAGAATTATCTCGGTATGAGGCCTCCGAGTGTCAACCACAAAAACGTGTTAAAACCTAAGGATATCAAAATGCGAGTTAAAAATAATATCGCAACGAATAAAATCAACGACAAACCTATGACGACTGCTATTAAATACTTTGAACCTTATGTGTAATGATATAATTATTGAATTTATTGTGTAATTTACATAATGAAATGTTTAAATTTATTTATTGTAAAAAACAAACTTGCCTGCATAATAAAATTAGTGTATTTATGTTTAAACTACACTTGTAAATATATTATGATTATACTTAGTTATCTTTTTTATTATAGAATATACGCCTAATTCTTTTCATCTTGTTTTATTTTATTAAATAAATAATAATACCTGATATTAAAATGAAACTTAATGTTAAGGGATTTTTACAAATAATTTAATACCTTAATACAATTAAATATTTACAGTTCTATAACAATAACAATATTATTTTAAAAACTTAATACGTCGTCTCTTTTCGAAACCAATGCTTAAGTAAATAGCTTCAGAGCTGAATTACAATATATATAGGATACAATTATACTTTTAAGTGCTCGTACACTTTATTATTTATCGATCTTCCTTTTTAACTTTTTTCCAATATAGGAAAGAGTAGTTAGTTTAAACCCCTTCAAAACATTATCGAATTGGTCTTTTTCCTGTAAAGAATTCAGTGTACTTCTTGAGCTCTCAATTGATGGAAGAACCACATAAGTTTCTTCTAGAGGTTTCTTTAAGTCTTCGATTAAGTGATGCATTGCTCCAATTATCCTGTCGCATGTATTCGTGGTACAAGCAGTACAGTCAAGAGATATCTGATCCTCATCTCTACATGAATCCATCCTTGATACTGAGATGTTGGAAAAAGAATCGTTTAACTTAACGTTAGTCTTTCTTCTTCTATCTTCTGTCCTAGAGTAAGGCTTCGGTCGATTTTTTCGGACTCTCTTCAAAAAGATTTCCGAGGAGAACGTGGTATTGGGTAGTTCGACCATAGCAGGGAGACAGGGTTGGGAATCGCCAGAAGTATCCAGATCTACAGGAGTTCCCCATTCCCTGTCTAAAGCACGAAATGCAGCAGATAAGTGAAGATGTAGATCCATTTTTAAGTTTATAAGAAGTGTATGTGTCTCACTGAAAGCGAGTGCTAGAATGAATTATGTAGATTTATGAATTCATTTTTATAGTCAATAATCCATCCCCTCTTGTGAGGGGTTGACTAAGTATTAAATAATTACCCATAATATACTGTTCCAATTAGATAATGACCAACACATTACGCAATTATTAATCGTTCATAAATGATTTGGTAATTGTTACTTGATTCATATTGTTTAATTAACTAAGTATTAATTAATGACAAAAAATCCCCAATAATTAAATAATCAATTGAGAATAATCATCGGTTTCATGTGGTTAATTATTCCAGTTTTAAATAAATAATAATGAGTAGTGCTTATAGTGGAAAAGAGTTAAATAAAAACCTTTTTCTAATAGAAATAATTGTTCAATAAAGCCCTCTGTAGGTGATGATTAGGGATCTTGCGTACTAGTTGATCAAATCCAAGACTAGCATTAGCAGGATACAAATAATGCATGTTATCGCGTACGCCATTCAGTCCTTCCCATAGGAATGGACCCGTAGTCCAATCCGTGGACTGGTGTAATAGATATAGTGAGACATTATTGTATGGTCTTAATTGACCTAAAGCGTGTGAAGTGTAGATCGTACGTAGTACCATTGGTTTTTGATTAACAGTGCGATCTCGGAACTGTTATGCTAACAGCTATGGCCAAGTCTAAATTTTGCCAACGAAGCTTTGATTCTTCCTCAAAATCTTTTGAGTCAGACAGTTAAAAATCTACTTTGTCAGAATTTGGGATTTAAAAGACTGGAGTCCAAGCCAACCTCCCTTGCTCATAGGGCACCAAGCCACAGAACGAACAAAGCTATGGTGAACAAACCCTATTGTTGTCATTGTACCATCCAATGTAATGACTGACAACAGGTAGACACACATGATAGTTAAGTTTGCTTATTTCTCCAAATGTCCACTAGATGTTAGCCTGACTGGTTATAAACTTTTTTAATCTCATTAACTTTCTGTAAATAAGTCTACCTGAAAAAGCAGGTCCACATGCAAATTCTCTAAGCTAAACATAATCCATCAGCGGCAGAGAAATATTAAGCTCTAAATCTTATATAAAAAGTATCTACAACTTATAGGCCTGTTACTTCAGTCAATTTAATAGACATTTATCATTAATTTGTGCTTAGGGAAAATTAAATATTAAATATTCATATTCAATATGATACTTAATATATAAATAATTTCTAGGTCAGTGATTGGCATGTTATTAATATTAAAAAAACAACACATCAACTATTAAACAATAATTGTTGGTGGTAAAACTTTGGCCTGCACATCAACAATAAACGCAAGAAAAATAATGAAATTATAAATAAATAAAATATGGTATTACAAACAATCAACTTTATTTTAAAAGATATTCTTCTCATATTAATTTCTTTTTCTTCTTTGCAGAACCTTTTCCAACCTTTGAATCCTTTTTTAAATCTTTTTTCTGCACCTGTAACCAATTACAACAGATTAATTAATTAACTGTGATTAGCAAATTGTTAAATTTGAATATTATTCATTAATTTTAATTAGTAACATATTAGTAAGTCCTATGTAGTGTAACTCAATAATTACTGGTTACTATAAATACTAGCACCAAGTGTTGAAAGACACATTTTTAAAATAAATTGTATTATTTCTGTATCAAAAATCAAAATATAATATACTAGTAGATTTACCTTTCCATAATTGCTCAAGAAATGTCCTACATCATTTCCCTTTTTCTTCTTTTTACCTCCCTTCTGTAAGATACTTTTGGAAATCATTGACTGTTTATCTTCCTCCCTCATCTTTTTCTCTTGTTTTCTTTTTGCCATCAATTCTTTGTAATTAACATATTCTTTTTTAGGTGGTTTTGCTCCTGTAAATCATAACAAAAAAAAATGTTGAGAACTTTAATACATAAATAAATGTAACGCACTTATTACGGACTTTATTTAAAAAAAATCATTTAGTATAAAATGAGATTTTATTACATAAAATTGTACTAACCTAAACTAACAGCTAAAGCAATTTTAGCCTCCTCCTTTTTAGTGGCATCGAATCCGGACATTCCAAACCTAACAATTTCATGTCTTATTTGCTTTAAATCTAAGTTTTTCTGTTTTCCTGGAATTTTCTTCTGTTCAACTGGTTCAACATTTTCAGGTATATTCTTTTGTTTAGGTTTGTATGATTCGTATTTTACTACTTGAAAATTGCTGTCTGCATTTTTTAATGCAAGAGCTGCTTTTGTGAGTATCAGTGACATTACAACATAAAATTTAGGTATGTAAAACTGAAATCATAAACTTACAACAACAAAAACACAACACACTACCATGCTGTTCTTTTGACATTATTTAACCATAGACTTCAATTAGTGCAGCATAGTTTTCATTTTTTTCTTAGATTATTTTCACAGTCTTTTAAGGTAAAGATAATTATATATTTATCATTTGAGATATTATGTCCGTCATTAGTTTATTGAAAAAAAAGTATATCTCGTTGTTTTTAGTGCGATTATAAATGGGACCTTCCATAAGCAATAAATATACGGAAATATATAAGTAAAAGAATTAATTACTTTTCAGATTTATCCATGTAGAACAATTAAAGTATTCTATTAAATTACATGAAAAGTATTCTTTATTTAATGAATCTTGGTATGAAATATTATTAATTCATTAATTACTACATTGTTAGGATGAAAAAATGTTATTTTGTCAAGTTTCAAACAAAAAAGTTAGCGATGTTGCCATCTATAAAATAATTACAATTAATCTACTAAATTAAGCTGCGATTCATTTTTTACTGAATAAGTTCCTTATAATAAATGATCTGTCTTATATCAATCCACTTAATCAAAATATTGAATATCGTAGAGCAATAACTTGTGGTATTTTATGACCCGAAGTATCGAAATCTAGATTTAATACTCGGCAACACTTAAGTGACTTTTGAGTTTGACATACGCAGTGACGTTAAAAAAGTCCGTGACATTGTCATTGCATTTTATTATATCAAAACATTGGGATATATTGAAGTTAAACAGAGTATAGGTACTCAAATCACCTGAAATGAAATAAAATGTCGTACTCGTCTCCACTGACTAATAATAGTGCTGTGATTGTTTATTTTTGAAGTCATGCGTACGCTGCCACACCTCTAAAAATAATGTAACCGATTTTGAGTAGCTAATTTTGGATAGCAGGTAGCTCAGCTGACTATCACACTAATATTTTCAGCATTTCACGTAACTCTGCTTACGTCTGATACATTCCTCCTTATACATTCACTTTCGATCTGACTTATTTGTTTCCCGACTTAGCTCTGTAAGGGTAGTTCGATACTTAAGTTTTAATAATTGAATACTTACCTGTGTATAAGCAATTAAGAACTAGGATAATGAAGAATAAATATAGAAATACCGACTCCTCGGTGAAGGCTGGCGATTTGATTCTTACTGAAGAACCATTTGCATACATCTTGTCATCTAAGGAGCAAGGTGTGAGGTGTGATAACTGTTTGGAAAGGTAAGCTATTTAGAGATGATTTCAATACTATTTGCTGCTTTGATAGGTTTGGAATGAGAGTGTTTTCTCTCTACCAAATGTAATGATATTTAAAATGAACCAAACTTAAGTTGAATTTTATAAACTTTCTACATATTTTTGATTATTAATAATATTAGCAAACAATTCATAATGGTAAATAAAGTTACATAAAATGATTTTCATGTACTTTTTTAATCAAAGAGACCTAGTATACAAACTTTGCTATTAACATCAAAACTTTTCAAACAGTGCTTCGGCAGAAGGAATGGATCTGAAATTAAAATTTAAAGTATATAAATCCTTTGATACACATTATCACTTACAGTGTTCTTTTCTCTTCACATTCCTGAAATTTTTCAGTTAGGCAAAAAAGAAAACTTATATTATTATTTATTTATTAGTAGTTTGAGCGCTGACCGTTAATGATGAAATTTCTGGAGACCTTCAGAGTCTATATTGTTATAATTATATAGCAATCTATAACCTATGCCTTTCAGTGACTTTAAAACTTTAGACAATTTGGTCGGCCACACAACTAATCTGCACTGGAGCAGTTTGTTGGAGTATACCATAGTCCTTCTTGATCATGAGAGAAGTCCGTGCCCTGTAGTGGCTCATTAATGGGTTGAATTAGACATAGTTATGCAAAATAGGCCCAACCACAAAAACTAGCTTTTGAGACAATAGGCCTTTCAGTAAAATTGTTTTTTTTAAATAACAATACTATAGCTTGTTTTTAAATTTCATCAGGAAAAACATACCATGCAGCATGAATATTTTTTTGCATATACCAAAGTTGATGTGGTGATGCCATTTGTGGGATATGTAATTAAATAAAACGGAATTGTGGGTTGAATTCATTTTGCATATCTATGTCCAATTGATATTCAATGTTTGAGATTTGATTATATATGAAAACTTTGTATCCCATTTCAAAAATAATGTATTTTTGTAGGCATAGACTTACAATGCCTAGAAGGTTTGTTTTTTACCGTCACATTGGTTTAAAGTGAAACATAAAACATAGTAATAGCAAGAACTTACAATATGCACAAAAATGTAGGAATGTGTTGTTTTTCGACAATGAAAAGTGGTACCTAACCCGTAATTATAAAGAAAATGGGTATTCTTATCTTATTAAGGATGCTTTTGAATACTTGTGTTAGGAATACATTATGTACATCTATTGCGGTTTTAAGTGATAGTATTCTAGTAATAAAGATGCATATCAAATTTCAACTGTTGAATGGGAGTCACTACTAGAGCATTAACATAGAAGCCAAAGTAGAAATCATAGAAAAATAAAGGTCATAAATATAAGAGAATTTAGCTGAAAGTATGCATTGATAATAAATAAATAAATATAATAATCACAACCCATAATTATCCCACTGCTGGGCTCGGGTCTCCTCACACAATGTGAGGGTTACAGACCATATTCCACCATGCTGGCCTAGTGCGGATCAGTGGACTTCACACACCTTCGAGAACATTACGGTGAACCCTCGGGTGTGCAGGTTTCCTCACGATGTTTTCCTTCACCGAAACAAGTGATAATTAACTTGTAAAACGCACATAACTTATTGAAAATTAGAGGTGCGTGCAAGATTCAAACTCGCGCTCGGAAAACCAACGTTGGAATCACTAGGCTATCATTGCTGTTATAATAAATAGCTTAGCTGTAAATAGCAAAGATTAAGTATTAAACTGAAGCACATTGCAATTGTAAAGTTTAAATAGTTAAACCGATGTGTTGATAAGTTAATGGACATTGTTTGATCTATTTTAGTATCATTGTTGAAGTGTCATC
>DWPA01006891.1:0-10692 GCA_018251375.1 Calpodes ethlius
AATGAAAAAGGCATATGTAGTTTTTTTTTTTATTTATTCAAAATATTACCTAAAAATACTAGTATATATAATATATTTATTCATACGAAAAGTAGGCACTAATTCGAACAAGTCTTAAGTAATCGTCTTTTTAAAAATTTCAGGTTTATTGGATAAAAGAGTCGATAATTCGAAGTCTCATTCTTAGAAATTTTTGTTTGAATTTAATTCTAATACATTTAACCTACTATACCTTACCTACTATATGTCTACTATACTAAAGTATTATATAATATAAATGTGAAATTTCCTAGTAAATATCGAACAAAGCGCGGCTTTCAGATACAGCCTATTTAAATAATCCTGTAAACGTCTGGTAGAATCAAAAGTAGCTACAAAATAAGATACGAAAATTCAGCCAAAACCGGATCTTAGCACCGCTGGCTTGTTTCCACTAAATAAAGTTCAAATGAACCGTAATAGATGTTTATTGCAGAAGTTGTCTACGCACTTCGGCGGAATTAATCTATATCGGAAATGACTGTACCGCTGGGGTCTGTTACAATGATGCCTATTGTTGTTTGTTTTCACATGCTATTTGGTATAAAAGTATTACTAATTGATGTTTCGGTTGAATACCATCCGCTTTTCTATTCCAGACGCCATATAATCTATTAAAAGGGGTCTTTGAGAGTCGGTGATGGAGTAGTAGCGCTTTTAGTATTGTACTGTGTCATTTATGTTGTCCAAATCAGAGTTTAAATTTTAATGGCAAATCATTTCTTTCTCTTAAATCGTGATAGTAGTTCAATACTACTATACTTACTACTACTATACTTAATTAAAAAAAATATATAAAAATAAAATATTCATTCGTACACACAGAGCTCATAGAACTTAAATGCTTTTAACCAACTGAATTGAATTTCATAAACATTATAATGTTCAATCTGTTGTTAAATATCAATTAAGGGTGCTCGTTATCAGACCTCTTTTAGCCTAAAAATGCAAAGCTTTTAACACCAATACACGTTACTTATATTGTTTATAGATGACGCATGTGTCTTCTTTCCATATTTTTTTGTCGGCCTTTTTCAACATATTATATTTTCGTCGCCTTATTTCCGATACACTGCCTTTATATCTCTTAAATTTCCCCAAGAAATTTATCATTGAAAGATTTGTAATTCGAGATAAAATTAAATAAAACTGTAAGATGAATCTCGTAGCAAACATACAAGGCCTGAATTACGGGTTTAAATAGCTCACTCACCTAACCTTGTCATTTTAAAATGAAATTTTATATAAACCACTTCACGAAACTCGTGTGTAAGAAATCCACTCCATGCAGCGACACGACGTAACATGCCATGCTGATGCACGACTATACTTCGTGTCTCGTTACGACCGTGTTTTTGCAATATAAGGTCAGTCGGTTACAAGTAATTTTCTACACTTTGTACTAAATATTAGAAAAATCTCTCAGCAATAATATGTTACGTTTTACTATACAATACATTTACTTACCCAATTGATAACCCGCCTACGCAATGGAAAGTGGTAATTGATCATGTCTTTTACGATTGACTTGAAGTTCTTTCATTCATACTTCTACTCCATTCTTTCTTGGCTGGCAGGATGGCATAGGTCGGTAGCCATTTAACATCGAATGAATTGTCAGATCGATTGTAGACATAAAGTAACGTAAGTTTCATCGCGATGTTACCAGCCAAACGAATTTAAACCAATTTTTATTCTATTCTATTAATTAATACATTAATTGCCTTTCTATTTCTTTAAATTTGCTTCCTAGAGTAAGCTACTATTTATTTATTTATTTTCATTTGCGTAAGTTAAGGCATTAAACTTCTGTTGATCTACATTTGTAACAAATCGCATGCAGCAAAAATACAGACACACGATAACCTTATAAGATTCCATTCTTTCTTATCTTAAAAGGGTAATCCTAAAATTGTCGCATTATGATGTTATCTAGACGTAATTAATATAACGAAATAAATAATACTCCCATTAACATATAAAAAAACTTTTTCATAAAATTTCAGGGATGTGACGACAAAATATGTCTCTAAGCAAATAAGTTTCGAAAAATGATATTCGGGAACTGATACAGCTGAGGTCTAGCTTGATAAATAGGTCAGTTGGTTTGTATACCGCGAAAAGCTCCTGTGGCTTAGCAATTTCCAGAATAGTTGCAATCGTACAATGTTGATGCAACAAATTAGGATTAACGATCTTTATTACGGAGTAAGGATATCAAACGAGCTTACAATGGCAGCATCCACTCCCTCCCACGGATACCTGCGACATACTTCGTATATACTATTAGTATTAGTATTGGGTTTATACTAATAAAAATTGTGTAAAAACTAGCATTGTCCAGTTTAAAAACAATTTTTCTGCAGAAAAAGTAGAATATTAGTAGGTACTGTCTAATTGTTTAAATTTAGTGGTGTCAATTATTGTGTATGTAAATTTCATGCAACTAAATAATTTATATTTTTTAAACGAAAATCAAACATTTCCTATCTGATAAATTTGTAAAGTAGCACATTTTAAAGTTATTGAGTGCCCCCAGATAATGGCACAAAAATACGCCGAAAAGCTTTTAGAAAACGGAGTTAATGGCAGTGTTGGTTTTGTGCTCGACTTGGCGAGGATACTACGTGCTCCCAAATTGTTTTAAAGCTAAGTAAATGGACATTCTCGGTTTAGTGGGGGTTACATTAACTAGGTTCAGTACTGGTCATGTCCTGTCCGGTCCTGAACCTAAAAGAAAACATCTTTTTTAAATGATAAGGATAGCTAACGAGCTTGCCACCTTCTCCTGCCGCTTATATCCTCCTCATTCTCTTTGTTATTATTCGTTAGTAATAGGATTGTGGACGTGAGATCTGTTAGTGATGATTAGGCCTGTAGGTATTAGTTATCGTCCAGTTAATAATCGTTAATGTGGGATATGGGATAATAGTGGGATAAGTTGTATCCCACTCAAAGTTCGTCACAGATGCATTGCTATGCCTGAGGAGAAGTGGTCGCGTCTAGTCCACTCATGATGAGGGTGGGTTGAAATGGACTAGGAGGAACGCCTAAGTACGGTAGCCAGAGGTCGCCGTGCAACCAGATGGACTGACGACTTGAAGAAGTCAGCGGGTATTCGCTGGATTCAAAAGGCTCAGGACCGGTCTGAGTGGCGCAAATTAGGGAAGGCCTATGTCCAGCAGTGGACTTTGCAGGATACAATATGTTCAACACATTAATAATGACATTGTTAAGGGTATCAATAATATAATGCTGAGATAAAACAATATTTACTCACCAAATCGACGTAAGGAGCTTACTGTGACTTTTATCCTTATAAAACACGTTCGCGACAAAAATGCTTAACGATCGTTACTAGCAAAAATATATCTAACAAAACGTTACACGGCGACCCTTGAGTCTTGATACGTTTAATTTTTTGGGGGTTTAAGTGTCCTTTTCATATTTGTGTGTAAGTTACTTTGAACGTGGCGCACTTTATGTGGCAACGTACGAAACAATGGCACAAAAAATCCTTCTCTTTCAGGATCAGGAGCGTATTTACCGCCGTATCAATTAATGATAGTCCCCCCCCCCCGGCTACAGAGGCCCCAACGTATGTAACTAATTCATAAAATAATTTAACTTTTTCGAATCCCATCGGACTTAGGGTCCCTCGACCAACTTTGAGTTGGTCAGGGGATACAGGGCGCGTTTAGGGTAAGCTATGACAATGAAAGACGATGGGCATTGGTACTTCAGGTAAAGTGATCCAGGTAGGTACTTGGATAGCAACTCCATTGTTCTATTTAACCTTAAAATGTTTGCGATATATCTCGAGGTATTATCGGAAAATCAACATGCGTATACCCGCTGTCCCCTTGTTCGTTACCGACCGATTTGCTATCATGATTGTCCATTGGTGGTGATGATTGATTACATCAAGCGACCCATCAGCTCGACCATCTTCTATTGGCGTAAAATAATAATATTAATTAGTTTACTTTTCCTTATTACTTACCATTATGCTGGTTTCTTTTTATATTATGCTACGACTATCCACTAAGTCGCCAATAAAGATAGGAGTAAAGACGGTAAAGACTTCTACATAATATATCTCAATAAACTTTGAGTATTTTAATATAAAGATAACGCATTGCGTTATATTACTTTTGTTGTTTTTCCGTTATTCATGTATAACTATCTCTCACTGAATGCTGGAGGTTTTGGCGCCAAGTCACGTTCGGGGTCGGGATAAAAATGACTTTTAATAAAAAATACAGACTGCCCCAAATAGAGTTTTGACTGATATTGTCTATCACTTTGATCAAAGTGTTAAAGAAAATAATATTTATTGTGGGCTGTGAGCAACAACATCTTTGCTTTACATAAAACAACCGCACTGAATATGTTAAATTATCCCGAATTACTTGCAAAAACTGGTAACAGAACAGTGTTTGGTGCTTTACCGATTATTGTTACAGGTAATTGTTACAGTTTTCAAATTTTATTGGTATAAATTAATGTGTTTTCGGCCAAGAAGTAATCAAAGAGACTTTATCTATTGCTAGACCTGATACTACGATAAAGAAAAAAAAAACAATAATTATCAACTTTAAAAATAAATTATTTCAAAACGAACCATTAAAAGTATTGCTGATTGTGTCATAATTGCAAAATTTAAGGAAATTCCGAATTTTAGGTTAGGTTAGGTTAGGTTAAAATGGAACCCTTATAGTTTCCTCATATCCTTCTGGCTGTCCGTCCGTCTTGCCTCAGCATAGCGCAGAGACCCTAAGTGTTAGTACTAGTATTTTTCTCGTCTATCCTATAATATGGGGTATTATTGGATAATTATTTTAAATTAAATGGGTTACTGAAGACCATTTTTCAAATTAGGAATCCCTTTGCGAATACTAAGTTTTAAAGCGCTAATCCCCCCTCTGCTAACTAAATGGTTGATGTCGGTTTGTTAGTGTCGTAGACGGATCTTTGTGAGAGCAAATGAAGATATATTTATTGTTTTGAGGCGAATTATTATACTTACGTAAAACATTTTCATAGAAAATTTTTGATCGATTGTCGTTGTGGATACACATTATGAAATACATCTACGACTACATAACACATCACGTGGTACAACAAACACTGGGGCCAGTGTACTCGTTAAATAATGCGCTAAATCTCTTTGATGTGCTAATAAACACCGCCACCCGAGCTCACGTCTAACGAATGCTAAACACCTGTGTTTGATGTCCATTAACTTGCATTAATGACACCAAACATTAGTGCGGTTCCTGTATAAAGGAGTAATTTATTCACATTCAATCCAAGCGATATTTATAATGACTTTTCAAGCATGGACTGAGGTTATTTATGTGATTAGGATATCAAACGAGCTTTCACTACCACCTTCCTTACCGTTCATTGTCATTTGTGACAAAATTTGTGAGGGGAATGTAGTTAGTAAGTCCTCTTAGTATTAGGTGTAAATAAGAATATCAGTTACTTAGTATTTGTTTGTAAGAGGACTTCGGACGTTGGGATTGTTAGTGTAGGCATTACCCCTGAGAATAGATGACTGCGTCTTGTATAATTAATGCAGCTTAGAGCATTGGGAATAGTAAGTGATTGAACTCAAAATGTGGCAAATATACTGGTTTTAAACTCTTAGCAATGGTATAAATGAAAAGGAAAAAGAAAACTCTTAATAAATTTATGTTTTTGCGCAGTGGAAAAATTAGTAACTTACGTAACAACTAGTAGTAGTACTGTAGGAATTTAAATTTCATTTCATTTTGATAAACATTTGTACTCCATTGTAATTATATAATACAAACAGTTTAGGAAAATTATTTAGTTTCTTTTGACTGGCACCAGATAGCGTAAGTGACGGGCATGTTCATCAATATTTAAATATAGAACATAAAAAATAAACGCCATCTGTAAGCTCAAATTTGTACTGCTAACTGAAATATAAGCATTCTTCCAGGTAATAAAGTTTAATACGAGGATGATATGACTAGTTATAATAGATTGTCCGGAAGGTTCATGCCGATTTTCTTGATATATCACAATTATTGAAAACGAGTTACGTGTGTACACTGTTCATATTCTTAAAAAAGATAGATTCAGTCATATTTGAAAAAAAGTTTCGTAACGATTCGCTAATTTCATTAATAAATACTATTAATATTTAATATTTGGTTAATACATTTAAATAAATGAGCTGCGTTTTAATTGTCCTAAAATATCGGCACGAACTTTCCGGACAACCGTATATTATCATTAACCAACCTACCGGTAACAATTTTGGTAAAGTTTATGAGCATGGCAATTTCGTAATAATTTTCGTAACTCAATAAAATTGTTGTATATATTTTAGTATACGCACATACAACATTGAATCTATCGGCAATTGCCATCGGCGAGAATGTCACGCGCGAAGCGGTTGACGCTCAACTTTTTAATAACGAAAAAATATAACGCTGCAGCACGTGGTGTCGTAACCGTAAAAATATTATTTATCTTGCTTAAATTACAACGCGCAATATTTTTTTAAATATATTTCATCGCATTCGTGGTGGATTTATTGTTATTTATAGAGGTTTTTTCACGATTACCAATGTCGATGTATATGTATATATTATGAGAATAAATATTGTCTCTAAGTTAGATATTGCCTTAGAAAATAACACTTAGAACCGCAATAGTCGTACGTAATGTTCATTACCATTTTACACTACTGCAATATATAAAAAATAACCCTATTTTATTATATATCATTACCAGTTAAGAACCTACCACTTTCCAATGCTTATAAAACACTTTACCACTCTTATTGGCTTGTCGGCGATCATAAGTACACGATATTACCACACCATAATATTAAGAAACTAATTTTCTAGGCTATATAAGATGGGGTATTACTTACACAGTTATATCATGTTATAATTCATCATTATTAAGTTTAAAATCACATTGAAAGTTATGAAAAACTATATGTAGATACAACAAAGAAAATATCACAAATAGTCCGCTTTGATTTCTGCAGTAGATACACTTTACTGGTTATATTATTTGCAAATGGTATGATTTAACAAATAATACCAACTCAGATTTTTACTACCCAAACCTAGTTATTCTTATACTAATATTTAAGCATAAAATTTTGACGTCCGCTTTTATGAATGTTAGTTCAAATAGACTTTGTATTATATGAAATTATCTGCTATTTTCCCACTTAAATCCTTAGTCTTACCAAGCATGCATATAATAGCTTTAGACAACGCTGCGGCTTTATAATAAGTCAGTTATCAACATATTGAACTTCATAAAGATTTTCCCTAGATTTTACCCTACATGTGGTTATAAGTTTAATCTTGTCATGTACGGAAATACATACATATTCTAGAGATATCAATAAATAAAGACAGAAATATGATTTGGTTACCAAGCTGCGCTGCAACTGCATAGTGAGTTGATATTCATGCATACTATGTACACAGTCGAAGGATGCGGTCTCAAGTGATCGACCGATTTAAGCAGCTGTAGGAGCGATATTTGGTAGCAAATTTTTTTCGATCGGTTTTTATAGTTCGTTCTTAAGTCATGTCCATTGAAAAGAGACGTTTTAAAACATTTTAACATTTTATTATTTAACGGCCCCGTAGCCTAGTTGGTAGTGACCCTGCGAGGGGCCCGGGGTTCGATTCCCTATCATGAGCGAGGGCATGAGTGTGTTAGCGATTATTATTAAGGTTAATATTGCAACTTTTGAGTTTAGAGTCAAAACCAAAATTTGTTGTTGAGAAAATAAGAAGACAATACCAAAGAAGAATAAGATATTACCTTCTCAATTTGTGTGAACACGATTTCCAAAAAATCCTCAATTATACCGCATTGCATAAGATTTAAGTGGATAAGAATTCAACGTAACCTAAGACTGTCAAAGAGATTTAGATGGCCAGTAATCCATATAATCCAGGTTTTCCTTAGAAAATTCTTTCCCGTTACTAACACAAAAACTTATGATTGAGAAATAGTATGAGAAATAGATGATTACATAAACCAATCCGAATAAAAGTGTACAGTAAAATATACCAGAAATATAATTTCATGGTGCTTTATTTAATACTCATTGATACAGTTTGTTTTTAGAAAAGGAATTGAATTTTAATTTATTTCAAATACAAATATATAATAATAATCATTGCGGAAGAAATGTCTAATCGAAGCCGCTCTTTGCTGTTTATTTTCAAGTGAAATAACGCTCGAAAGGGAAAATAATAAATATCAAGCCAAACAATAGATTGTTCAGATTTTAATCTCAACTTGCGCTCCAATATTTGTTGCCATTTCCGAGAAATAAACGGTTACAAATATAAATTTATTTTATGGACACAGGAACTCGTTTTACTAGAACTAGTAAGATATTCTTTATTTGTGTATTTTTTGTCATGCAACTAGACAACGGGCACGTAGCCAACCATCCGACTCCTGCATTCAGTCTCAAACAGATTTCACTTGCTTATTCTTCTGCGAAGCAATATGCTAATAATTTCCATGTGTTAAATAAAATTGTCGTGACCATCTTGTAAATAATAATAATCACCTTTCTATGCCCTATGATTGACATAGAAAATTATAGTCTATTGAATGGTTTTGTTTAATCGTTGAATATGTTACTGGACAGTTATAAAAGAGACATAGTGTTTAAAAAAGCTCGTTCCAAATTCAAATTTTGGATTCAGACAGGTTTCTAAAGAGAACAACAACAACTTTTTACTACATCTTTATGGCGCGAATTCCCTAAGCTTATTTTTAAGTACCTGTATGTTTGAAGTTTTAAAGGATTGTTATATTTTTACTGCAGTCAGAAAAAGGTAGATCGCGATGAAAGCAGCTTAGAGATGGTCAAAGATACACTTGAATTTCAGACTCTTCGTGAATCTAAACGGAAAAGGATTTTTCAAAACAGAATAACGGACGAGAAAAAAGTACAACGATGAAACTCGTTGTATATAAAGCTGGCAGCTAGAAAAATATTTTCGGCGCGGCATTTTGACATCAGCACTGTAGTACGTACTCGTATCTCAAATTGAGCACGACTCGTATAATACTAAACTATTACTTTAAGGGATCTTTTACTTCAGTAGACAAGAAACAAGTTTAATGGGCATGTAATTTACTAACAATAGAAAAGTTGAGATGTGAGAGGCTTCATAAATTTCTGAGTAAATGCCAATCTCTCTGGCTTATGGTAAAGCATTGGCGTCATGGTTTCCGTGTTGGCGGTCACTAATCTCAGCCAATCCGCACTGGAGCAGTGTGATGGAGTGTGCTTTAGCCTCCCTCAATTACTAGAATAGGCTCATGCCCTGCAGTGAGTCATTAATGGGTTGAAGCCATGCTCTGTACATTTCGCTTAATCTCAACGATAACTCCTGTTTTGTGGTAGGATTTTTACGTCATTGGTCAGCTTACATCATTACGCGTTGTTTACGTTTATAATCCACTAAAAAATATGATCTGCATTAAATTATGATCATTACCATCTGATCTATTGGTATATATTATCATAGTCAAAGCATTCATCTATTTATTACTTAGTAATTTTCTAAGAAGGAATAGCTTTTTTGTTCTGCATTCTGTTTTTGAATGCAAAATGTAATATTAGTAGATTATGCATAATATATTATTGGATATATTATCCAGCCAGGATGTGGTAGTTATTTAAATCGAAAAATTATTCATAAATAGAAGTGAAGCTTGTTTAAACCATTTGCTAGTTTTAACGTAACAATAAAATTATAAGTATACACAAGTTACTTCTTATTAATATATCGTAACTAATCAAATAAAGTATCTACAGTAATAACCTATTATGGAATGTGGAAGTGTTCCAATATTAAATTTTTAAATTAAGTGCATGTGATTCTCAAAAATGATCGACGTTAGCTTTTAAAAGTGGCTCGCTATATCAACTTCCGTCATTGCATGAACTTTCTCAAACTTTAATACAGTTCACCGTACAACTCTTCGCTAGCAACTCAACCGTATAACTAAGAAAGAATGATTAAAAAACGAGTAATTATGCGTCATTTTAAAGTAGTACTTCATTAATCCTATTTTTTATTTTTATTATGTTAGCTATAGTTGAGGGTGAACTATTATAGATACTGAGGGATTTCAAGTTAAAGAGTCAAATAGTCAATCAAATTACAAAATAAGACATATTTAAAAGGGAGCTTTTTCCCTTTTTCTAGATCTTGATATCTTTTAAGTTCTCATCTTGTACATTAATTTTATAAATATGTATTTATGTGTACTTTATATATATATATTTGTGTATATTAGTATGTACGTGTGTACTATAAATAAGTTTTGTAAAACCGCCTTCCGTGCATTTCACTTTAGTCCAATGGTTAGCTGGTAGAGAATGCTTTGAACATTAAGCTCGCCATTTGTACCGTATTTTTTTTTTTATTGTTGTCTATAAACTTAAATAAATAATTAACCGTAGCCGATGTACACTTAACCGGTTTTATTATATTAAACTCCACGACATTTTCCTTTAAAACAAGTGATAAACAATTCGTAATTCATATTCATCTAGACTTAATTGAAATAATAAATTATCTACAAGTGTCATCCCTGAGCCGTAATCTA
>DWPA01006892.1:0-10692 GCA_018251375.1 Calpodes ethlius
GACCTTGGCGCATATTTTAACATACATTAGTTTTTGACACATTTAAAAATAAAAACAAAAGTTTGAAGCTTTTGTATTCTAGTCTGTACTCACTCAGAGATATGGACAAAAATATCTTCGCCTCCTTTATCAGGTGTCACAAATCCATGTCCCTTTTCTCGACAGAAAGACTTAATTTTTCCATTCTCCAAAGGATTTCCAAGAGCCCGTTCAGATCTAGAATTGGTATAAAGTTATTCAATTATGAATATTAATAATAAAGTAAACCGGTAAAAAAATATCAACTTACGTAGAAGCAGTTCGATTCCTTCGGGTGATTATGGGGCTGGGAAGTTGAAGATGAGTGTTGTTTGTTTTGTTAGGAGAATCGTCATTATTAAATCCATAATCATTAGACATAGTTCCAATCAATAGGAACAAAATAAGGGACCAAGATAAATCGGTAAAATAATGAACAAGACGAAAGAAAACAAAATGCCAGAATCAGGATCAGACTTCAATCAGTCAGAGTCAGACAAAGATCCACAGACTACACAGAGCACAGATGAAATAAGAACACAGGCAACAATTTTTGCTGTGGGCACAGATACACGAAACGTTGATTATACAGTTTATAATGATTCTTATGCTTAGAACCACAACAGCCGTACATAATGTGTAACCACGTTAGGGAAGGTTATACATAGTATCTCTACCTAGTCTTTATGAAGTTTTTTACGGTTATTGCGGTATGATAAGAATGTTCCCAGTAATTAAGAGAACTTTTCTCCCCTACTTATACTCAAAAAAACAACACATTGAATATTGACTTGTTTGTAATTGTAGATATTATTAAGAAACGAATTATTGTTTATCGCGGTATAAGTAGTTGGCTTTTATTTTATATCATTATAACTAAAGTTAAATTTGTGCGATTAAGTTTGAATCGACGATACGTTTATCTTCGTAAAGTGTAATGTAAGTTACGTACGCCAATATCACCTGTAGTAACTATTACGCAGAGTATATAAATAACTACATAATGTGAAGTATATAGAGGTACAAAACCTCTGTTTGCTTAATTTAGGTCACTATTTTCACTTAATCGGAGAGTCTTAGAAAATTGCCTCCAAACCCTTTCCATTTAGAGGTGGGTGCCGTAAAAGGCGATAAAAGCTGACCTTGCTTGGTGGTAGGACTTCGTATAATTATTTCATATTTATCTTGTATCATAATCTCTCCGGGAAGCCTATCTGGCTAGCTATAGGCGTCTTTAGAAGTATTAACGACTCGTATAGGGTGAACCAATTTGTGATGCCTATGTTAATGATGATGAGCTTACCATCAGCTGGCTTGTCTGCTTGTTTCTCGGCTAGTTACGGAAAAAAATGCAGTCCATACGACTAGAATAATTGTTGAACTTGCAACGTGAATGAATAAACATTTGCATTATAGAAGATTTATATACAATTCACTTTTATTTCGGAAGTGCAGTTACATAGTTTATGGTTTAGTAAATTAAAATATATATAGATATGGTATATTCTATTAATGTAATAAATACTTATTCATTGAATTAGGTAGCTATGAGTATTGATAATTTTATCTTACAGACCTCTAGTAATACACGAAGAGATTTGGGTATGAAATAAAATCACAGTAACTTTGTATAATAAAAAACGAATGAGGGTAACAATTTTGCAAATTTATTATGATTCAGTTTATTTGTAACGTTATAATTAAATTAAATTATTATAATAACTATATCTAATCAAATCACATCGTTATTATTTATATAAGACGTTTATACAATATACTAAGTACCTAACAGTAATAAGCGCTTTTTAACATTCTGATTTATTTTTTGGTTTATTATACACCCCAATATGATAATAACTTTATTCATTATAGTAGGTATATGTTCTATTTATTTAATAATTCATTAAAATCTTGCGGACAAATTCTTCTTTCTTCTCGTAAAGGTATTTTTATTTTTGGAATATGCAGTCCTTCCCAATCTCCCTGAAACCATATTAATATGGATATTATAACGTGCGATAGGATTAAAATATCTAAATAATGAATGTTTAATTGCATATAAAATACAAAAGTAAACCAAAGTTCATGGGACTTAAGAAATTACATCATTATATAAGTGGGACAAAATAAAAATATTTTATTTAATGGATCGTCGAGAAAAACAGCTTGAATTCGCGGATTCACTCTCATCCTAGTCCTGACATTAGGACTTCACGAAATATTTCTTGAATAGGAAGTTTGGGCGCCTAGTCAAAACGCTTTTCAGTTCACCCTCAAGTTCAGAAAATGTATGGTAATGACATTTGGTGCAGAAAATAATATCACTTGCCATTGGAGTGTGATCGTGAACAGAAAAATGTTTTGTCACAACACCGGAAATAATTTTAGTTGTGATTCATGTTGATGATAAGTTGTTTAATTTTTTTTACCTGAAACCGATTGCCATCTGACTTATTGCACTGCATGGATATCGGCGACTCGGTGTACAGAGTGTGTAGCGAAGTAGTTCTCAGTGGAGTCCACGGATGTATCGACAGGTAGTTAGCGCGTGGAGGTGAATCGTATGATATGGACATGTTGTCCCATCTGTAATATATTAACGACAGATATTAACTCCAGAGGTCCCCTGATAGTGACTTTGTTTGCGTAGGAAAGCTTTTGAGTTCGAGTCCCGGTTAAGGCAGATATTTGTGGTACTTTAATAATTTGAGTTTGTCATTCAATTTTGTTCATTCGTCGTTAGATCGTGTTATTTGATATTAATTTATTGGCTATTTTCAACATAATCATTGCAATTTTCAACATGCAAAGTGACACTGCAAGGATTATATTTATCTCCTAAATCGATTAGGGTACCGTTTAGCCAATCAGATGGTACGGAACCATACAAAAATTGTAATACGTACTCTCGTTCGAATTTAAAATAGTTTTCCAATGCGGCGTTTGAAACGGCGCTCTTACAGACTTCCAACTCCGTAGCCGGATAGTAGTGCAAATAGTTAACGCACATCTCGTCCGTGATGGCGTGTCCGCCAATTGTCGCTTTCGCTTTGTCCTCCGTATTGTATATACATGTTGTCTCCAGATAATCTCCCTGAGAAACAAAATTAAGGATTTTTTGTAGATGTAACGACATAAATATCGCTTCTTTGCTTAATAACGATATGAAAATAAAAAACTCAGTTTTTTTTTTATTTTGTATTAAATTAAATGTATTATCACAAAATTCTTATGATTTTAAATAGCTAAGTTTGTATGTAATCATCAATAAAGATAAAAAAACAATGTTGTTTCTTTTAATATCACACGTTATTGAAGCAAAGAAGAAATACTTATTGAAGTAAATATATACGTATACGTTGTGTTACCGGTAAAACTTTGACGGGTCGATGCAGTGTCCTGATCTCCTGGAAGTGTGTAGAGTAGTGAAGGTCCTTGTTGAGCGGGGGTAGCTCGACACCGCGTCGCGCGTGCCGCGTCCACACCGCGGTGCCCGTCAGGTGCGTGTGTAGCTGACTGCCGAATACTATTATACCGTGCTCGGGGAGACCCTGCAATTAAAGTTAAACTTAAAGTCTTCACACATTTACACATATAACGCCATGTTGGCCTCAAGTAAAGCTTAAAAAAATGATGTGCATGGTAATATCGTGTACTTAAGGTCGCCGACATGAACATATGTGTCGTAATGTTTTGTAATTAAAAGACATAAATAAAATGGGGTAAATATTTGTATATGGCAACATTTTCACTTTATCATAATAGCCTTTAAAGTCTTCTTTGAAATGGTTACATATTACGTACAGCTGTCGGTGCTAAGCGTTATTAATATTATTTTAATGCAGCATCTTTGTTAGGCCCGGATTTTCATTAGTGCGTTGCTAACTGAGAAAGAAGCGGTAATTTTGAAGCAATAGGATGGTAGCTTGTAATGAAGTCATCTAGGTATGTAGCAAGGGGCGTAGTATTGCCTTATCCGTTGTTCAATAAGACAACTTAACTTGGACTCAAAAATGCTTAGTTTAAATTCTAAACGCTGACGGAAAATTCCTCAATATTCCTTACCACTCCAGTGCATTGAGGGATACAGTATCCTGTGAGGGGGAATGCCGTTTGTCCGCCGGGTATGGCCATCTTGTCGGTGTACTCCAAGCCTAGCTCCATGATGGCCGCGTCGTACTGCCGTCTGCGGCCCGTCACGTGCAGGATAATCCCAGAACTGTCCACCCAGTCTGTGAGAACACCATAATTATGTTTGTAACATATTAGCGACTCAAGATTTGAAGGAAAATAAAGTTTTCCGAATATTCAAATAGTAGTTATTGAATGGAAATTAATCAGGAAAAATAATTTCCAAGTAGGTATATTTTACATACGTAATAATATTTTACGAATGGTGCGATTCTCTAAGAATGATCCGCGTATTAGCAATAGAAAGATAGTAAATCAGTTGCAAAATCTAAAAGTAGTTTAATATTTTAACATAAATTGTATACAACTTAAAAATTATGTCTACATAAAGGTTTTGAGAGTCTTACCAGTTTTCAGTTCGGGATTGTTATAATGAACTTCTAACATGATGAATTTATTGGAGTTCGGTCCGCCGAGAGGCAGTCCGGCCTCTGCTGGGTAGGCAAAAGGCGGAGCGCCCATTGCCCAAGCGGCTTTAACCTGTCAATTTTATTTTTATTATACCACATATCAATAATTTTTGAGACCCTTGTCATGTCACTATAATGTATTAAATAAATTAAGATATCTATTAATACTACGTCAGACTATTCGTGAACTCCATTTGGGAGTCTAGTGTAATAGTGAGTATCTATAGACAGGGCCATCTTTAACCTATTGGAGTTCCTGAGCACGTTAGGATAATGGGGCCCCCATGATCATAGAGTAGCAATATTTTGTTAGAATAGATAGAATAGACAAAGAACGTACATTTATGCAAACTTTGAGCTTTATATTATATTATACCTTCATGTCGGATATTATGGTGAATAATGTAATCCACAGTAAGTTTTTAATTGAGCAAATTCGTTAATCATATTTTCAAAAGTCGGTGTTTTCAACCATATCGAGAGTAGAGTAGGCAAATATAGAGGTGGTTTAGTAACCGCGTAGGGACTAGGGAGCCCCAATCGATCGCAGGGCCCTGGGCACGTGCATTGTGCCCAGTGGAGAGAGGGGCATGTCTACAGACTCCCCAAGGAATCCAAACAGGCGGTTGAAGTGGAATGGACATTTAGTTATTTACCTTCGAGCATACTTTAGTCGCCTCAGGCCTAGTAGGTGAGAAGCAATTCCCTTCATACAGTGGAATGTCTTTGTGAGGTTCAGCGTCGCAATAGAACAGCTCCATGTGATGGACTAATCCTTCATTTCCTTGAGTTATTGTGGACTCAAACTAAAACAAGATTTTAAAAGAGTTTTATTGACTGAGTTGCAAGTAACGCCATTAAGTATTATCATCATAAATTATCGTGTAACTAAGTTATCAGTAGTATGGACTTTTGTTTAAAAATACAGAAAGAAAACAATATTCATTAGTTATTTTACCAAAAAAAGAACTGCAATGATACAACTACAAAGATATAATTACCTTTTATGACTAAATTATAACTTAAACACAAATTTTAATATGCTATTGTTATATTCGTTCAGATGAAATTGAACCGTCTTCAGCAATGTCCGTGGTGAACCACTTTCGCTGATATTCTGGGCGCCCCATTGCATTATGCAATTTGGGCTAGTGTAGTGTGCTTGAAATTTTAACGTATTAGGTAATAAGAGAGTATATATGGGTACATAGAAGTAATATGTGTAATGATGATAACAATTAGAATGCAATATAAATAAAAAAACTAATTAATTGAAGCGAAATAAATGCTGCTATGACGTAATCTCAAGGTATTTCTATCAATCACTAATCTATACCTTTATAATATGATGAACGGTTTCGGTGATAAATTCTGGCAGTTTCGTCACCTTGCACCAGTAAGTGGTATCACCACTGGGCACCTTCAACTGTTTGTTGGTAAACCGGAGTTGCTGCGCGTCGTGTTGAGGTGTCGCCGTCGTGGGGGGAGTCAACAGACGGACTCTGACGAAGCCGTGGTCTTGGGCGGACGTGCAGCTAATGCAAAGACCCTTTGATGAAAATAGTTTGTCGATTCCACGCGCCCACACTATATGGACTGTACCATCCTATGAGATAGAAAGAAACACATTGGTTGATTTCGTATCGATTAAGAAAACTGTCAATAACAACAAAAAATACTTGCATTAAAACTGACAAAATTGAAAGAATTCATCATCACAGCCCATAACTGTACCATTGCAGGGTTTGGGTCTCCTCTCACAATGTGAGGGGTACAGGCCATAGTCCACCACGCTTTTGGAAGAGTTCACAAACCTTCGAGAACATTATGGAGAACTTTCCCGTGTGCAGGTTTCCTCACGATGTTTTTCCTTCACGGAAGTAAGTGATAATTAACTTGTAATACGCACATAACTTAATGGAAATTAAAGGTGCGTGCAAGATTCGAACTCGCGCTCCTACATTCGGGAAACCAACGTTTAAACCACTAGGCTATCACTTCTTAGGTTAAAGAAATATATTTTTTTATTGGCTATGAATGTTCACGGCTACGATAAGTTAGTTAATGTTTAGAAACCCAGTCAGAGGGTTTGTTAACAAATTAAATGTATTTGATGATGAGTGCTATAACAAAAGAATCGAGTTGACTCCAAATTAATAAGGACCTTTAAAAATATGTCGAACCTGAATAACGTAATCATCATTATCACAATTGTCGAAATAACGGCTAAATGTTACAGTGCGGCTCTCGGCGTTTACGTGAAAATCTTCGCAGTCCTGTTGATGATCTCGCGACAGCCTCCCTTCATCGTCAGAGTGCGTGTCCTGAAAAAATAACATTCAATTATGGTTTCACTTATTGTCAAATATTTTATAATTAAAATAATACCTATACCTATTTTAAATTTTGTATTCATTCGACAATAACGATCAATTGTTACGAGTAACCTAAAAAGTATTTCGAGCGTACAATATATTAGGTGTATCAAGATTTCAGCTTCATCTGTGATAAGATCCACGAAGCAGTCCATCCGCTTTAATATATCAACAAATTATAAATATATGGTATACTTTAATATTACGAATATTTTCATAATTTCGTACCTCAAAATGATCTTGTCCTTTATAGTCCGTCCAGACGAGGCAAATGTCGGCATGCTGCAGCTCTCCGCGGTCCGAGAATCCAAGTGCGAACCAGTTGATTGTCGGTGCCTTCTTCGAGAGTAATAGTTGAAAATTAATTTTACGAGTCGAGTAATTCACTCGCCACTTGAGCAAGAGCTCGCCGTTTGGGTCAAGCACTGATTCACTTTCCGCTAAGAGTCCATCTGGAGAAGAAATAAGCTTTGAAATTATCACGTAGACTACAACTTTTGAAGAACTTTAGAAGATCTTTGTGCAATTTGCCGTTAGGGTACCGTCACCTTTGGAAACCGTCTCGATGTTTTAACAAGCAGTTAGGTTATAGCTCTAGTTAATTGCCTCGTAAACCTATTAAAAAAAATGAGCTACAAAATAATTTAGATATTTGCATTGGTCGTTTCTTCGGTGAGCTGAATTCGAAATTTCATGCGAATTCGTCTTAATAAAAAGAAACAAATATTTTCAAATACTTTTTTGAAAGAAAATTATAAATATTCTCGAATGTGTGAAATCCCTGCCAATTGCACTTGGTGAACTATAATGCCTCTGTTCCTCACATTATGATAGGAGACCCGAGAAAAGCATTGGGAATATTAAAAGTAATAATGATGTCATACTTACTTGAGTTTTCGTTAACAGAGAAGGCGTAAATATAATAAAAAAGAGACGTTAGAAGAATTAGAACGCACTTTGCCATCTTTTAATTCTATTGATTCATCTTAAATTATTTAAAGTTACACTTATGCGCTGTAGGAACCGTTCAGTTCGAGTGCAGGCGGTGTAATGGTGTGGAAGATCTAACTAAGCCGTCTTGGGGGTTGGAATTAAAGATAGAGTACAGTCAAGACGAAAATATTCTTGGTTTTATTTATTTTTTTTAATTTTCGCTCACTTCTCTTCTATCTTGGTCGGCAAAGCATCAGAGAATTCTTGGATATTGCTAACGTCTTTGGGTGGCGGTAGACTCTTACCATGTGATCGATTGTTAGCTCGTAAGCCGGTTATTAATGTAAGAAACCATACAGTAAAAAAATATATATGAGAGATAAAACTATTTATATAAAGTCTATCTATTAATGATTTTCAAAATATCATTCGAGTGAGGTGAAACCTTTGGCCTAAAATGGTTAAGTATATAGTCGGCTGCAAGGCAAAACCCGTTAATTCCATTTTTTGACATAAAATGAGTTTTCTTATTAATGAGTTACATATTTAGTATATAGTGGTATACTCCGCTTTTCAAGCTCTTTTCAATACACTAATCCAATAAGCAATTTAAGTGGTTCATGAATTAGCTTTAGTTGAAACTCGATAATCTATATTTTTTTCAATATAATTAATATTAATTTAAAGTTCATAATAATACATAAAAAAGGATTGTATATATTTAAAACCCATTAAATCATATTTTTTTACTGTTATATTTAATTTTCTTTTAAATGTAAAAGTAAAATAATATTAAAGCTTTGATATTTAACTTCTTTTTCACACGACAGTACTAATGTCCTTTTCAATATGAGAATATTTGCCATAAGCATTGTGCTAATGCCGGAATGTGAAGAAGGGAGCGACGCCGCGGTACGCGGGCTCCACTGCCCCGCTTTATTAAATTCCTGGAATTAATCTCCCTCCAGCAATTTATTATACGAGGTGAGCTGAGGAACACTAAATTCTATTTGAAAATAATTTACACTAATCGGCTTCACTGCACGGTTAGGTGTCTAATTATATATATAAATAAATTTTAATCACATATTAATTAGTACTTAAAGTTCAAAGTTAATTACACTTCAGCACTCTCTTTCCAAGTATACTTCTACATGTGGTAAGTGCATATATAAACGTATATATATCTAATATATAACAAAATCGGTCCGGCCAATTCAGAGATTAGTCAGAACAAACAGACAGACAGACAAAAATTGTAAAAAATGTTATTTTGGTGTATAAACCGTATGTATCTGCGTGCAGTAAAAATGGTTATTTTAATACAGACACTCAAATTTTATTTATATGTATAGATTAAGTAGCTATGTGTGTAATGATCGGCATTTATTTAGATGATAGCACCTACAATGTTAAAATTGTATTTTACTTTAACGTCTTTCTGTAATTTGTCTTTTAATATAATATATGCAATCGCTTCGCATCGAGAAACTTAACCCTTAGTTAATACTTCGGTATCTGCCCAAAGCTGGTAATACGGGACTCTTTAAAATTACTATTTTTTTCATGAACTCGTTGAGATAAAACAGACACTTAAATGTTATTATATACTTTTATAATCAGTGAAAACACAATCCGAATTGGCGTTGCTGAGATAAGCGGAAACAAATGGACAGACGTACAGACATTTCTAATAATCAATGTTATTGTAATCAGTTACAATTTTTATTGTAAATATATATATATATATATATGTAGTAAAGTATGTCTTAACCAAATATCAAAGTTCTGGCACTTCTACTAATTTGCCTAGTACTAGGCCTACCACAGGTCTGACAAGAAGTTTTAGTCAATCGACATTCAACCCTAACAACCACTTCTAAAGATTTAATTCGTAAACGGGTGCCTTACAACCCCATGTTTTAAACGTACTATATAACTGTAAACATTACGTTTTAACTATGGAACCCGAAAATAAATTAGGGAAACGATAAGTATCTAAATAAATAAATATAAATGCTTTCTTTTTATCTAATATTATTGGGATTACAAAATATATAAAATTTGTCGATATGTTTATTTGTCCACTGATTCTGCGAAACTAATATTCGGATAGTATTGTTTTTATTGGATTACAATTACTTCAACTTAAGGGACACAAAAGATTTGTTCAAAGTTCAAAGTAAAAATTACGTACTGCAATTTTAAAAGCAAATCGATTTATTTAAAATCTTCTTAAATTTATGAAATAATATGCCAGGGATATACATTTAAATTGCAATTTTATTTAAGTTTTATAGTTGAAATGGCTTTGACACAAATAATAGGAGTCCTTCGCTTCATTTTTTACCGGAAACCCATGATGTCTTTGTTATTGGGTAACCTTTATCATCAACTTATTTTCAGTCAACTTTACAAAAACAAATCAGTATCAGATAACTGTAATTTTATGTGAATTACTGTATTTACTTCGTATTCAGATCGGTTTTCCATTCTTGTTAGCCGGCAACATGTTATTGCTCTCTGTTACTAATACCTATTGATAGTTAATAATAGTTTAAAAAGTGAACCAAAAATGTAAAAAACAATGCTTTTTGCATAAAGATTTTATTATTTCTATAAATAACATGGAATAAAATTTCGGTCAGCACTCATTTTCAGTGTTACAATTAATTGCTACAAGATCCTCTTGTACCTCATTTTTTTCTTCCTCTCTCAACGGATTTTCTGCTGCGCCCTTATTGTCTTCGACGGAAGAGCTTTTT
>DWPA01006893.1:0-10692 GCA_018251375.1 Calpodes ethlius
CTTTTTTTACCTTGTCACGCCTCCCATGTTCACCTGCATGAGATTGAAGTCAGTATTCTCTAGGTTGCTCTAATACGGCATTTTTGTAAGTAATTTAAGAGACGGCACTTCTATCTATCTAGTTTAATTATACGTCCAAACTTTTAAGGGTTCCGTACTCAGAAAGGAAAAAATATATTTTAGGATTCAGGAATCCGTTTGCGAAATATTAAACTTTACAGTGCAATTTTGGTGAGAGTCAAGTAACGCCAATACCAGTTATATTGTTCGTGTTACACATGCGAAAAATTACAAGAAATAATTTAAGTGGTTAGATTAATGAACTTAGTATCTGCAAATTATCGAATAAGTAATGGATGATCAATTCAAAATTACGGAACCCTAAACTGCGCGTTGTCCGATACACACTTTGTCGGACTTTATTTTTTACACCCCATCCCCTCCAATAACTCACCACATATCAGACTCACCAAGATATTATCCTTGAAGTCTACACAAAGCGCCTTCTCTATGTAGTCCAAGGTGGCTTTAGCTAGAGTCTGTGCCCTCCGGAGCACGTGCCCCGTGGGGGCGCAGTGACTCCACACGCTGGGCAGGTCCCCGTCGTACGCGGTCACTATGTACATGTGTGGCGTCTGCGACTCTCGTTCGTTGAATTTTCTTTCCAGATCCAATACTTCTTCACCTGTCAATTGCACTATCATTAATTACGACAATTAACTACTAGATGTCGCCCGCGTCATCACCCGCGTATGAGAAAAGAACAGCAATAAAAAGGTTATCGATTCCTTTCTATCATTGGTTGCCATGCAATGCTTTGCTTTTAATTTTACTGAAATATACATCGTAATGGATTTTTCCACAGGAATGAAATGTTCTTTTGCGATAAAAAGTAGCCTATAGTACTCGTCGTCCTTCCAACTATCTCCAAACCAAAAATCACACTATAGCGATGCTCCGTTGGATCATGAAAGATAGACAAAGAAACAAACAAACGAATAAACACACTATCGCATTCATAACATGAGATTTCAAGATGATGAGCAGTAACTCACGCGTCATATCCTCATTGAAGTCCAACACCATCATTTCCCGAGTCCAGTCCGTGTCGACGAGCCGCCGCAGCACCCGCACCAGGCCGGCGGTGGGCTGCACTGGCGGCGCCAGCGGGCAGCAGTGGACGAACGTGGCCGCCGTCAGTAGCTCGGCCACGACGGCGGGGAAGTGCGGCGGGCAGAGCAGGTGGGCGGCCAGCCAGCGCTTGAACAGGCACGCCGTGGGACCGAACGCCGGGTGCTTTTGTTGAAGGCTGTCAATACAGTTGTCCATTAAACACGTGTCTTGTTTTCTGTAGTCTGTTATTATATACAGCCCTAAAACGAAACAGCTGCTTTGTGGAAACTTCGTAAAAAAATAAATATTATATAGAAAATTTTCTTAAAAAAAATATTATTGCAGACTAAAGATTCCCAAACTAGACCAAGAAATAAGTTAATACAAATGAAATTTTCAGGAACGTTAGTGTAGTTATGTGTAGTAGGAACGTTAGTATAACGTGTAGTTATGTAAAATATTAACGTTACCAACTAACACTCTTCGAATGCACACTATTGATTAACTTGTTTAGCTTACACCAAACAACGCTATTACCCATTTAATTTACCCTACTACAACAATACAATAAGGTTTATATAAGATCAGCGCCATCTATGATGACAACGTTGAAATAAGTGAGTGGTGTACGGTAACGGTAAGCGTGTCGGCGCCGTACCCGTGCAGCGCGCCGCGCAGCCGCGGCAGCAGCACGGCGCCGCACTGCAGCCGCACGCTCTCCTCGCTCTCCTTGAACTTCACCACTCCGTTCTCCAGCTCCCTCCGCAGCAGCGTTATCTCCTACAAAGTATAAAAGGAATAACTAACATTAATTGGAGGAGTCCTGAAGAAAAGGACGGTAAATGAATAAATCAGTTTCATGTCTTTTGTTTATGTATGTTAGTTATTTCTGCAAAATTGGTAGGACAGACAAGTTGAGGGGCCGTTATCAAATCAACCCCGATGGAGGCTTAACGTTAAATCTCCTAGCTGGCGATATATAAGTCTGGACTAGATAGAAAGATTAGATGATAATTATATATAATAATTTAAACTTGTACGCAGTTAAAAAAAAGAGTAAGACTTTATCTTTTTAACTAAACGTGTTCAAAAACAAATACAGAATCATCATTGAATAATTTACACAGCATTCTCCGCGCTTGTCTGTATATATGGCCGACTAACCAGTATAAACCAGTAGCACCAAAGGTCATCGTTGTTATATATAATCTGACGTGCCGATATATTAGGACAATTAAAACGTAGCTCATTCAAATATTTCCAAAATTAACGAAACGTAATCAAATATTTTACAAAATATGGCCGAAACTATCTCCTTTAGAATACGTACAGTGTATACATGTCGATATATTTAGTCATGTCTCTCGCGCTACCGAAAATCGACACAAAATTTCCAGGCGACGTATTAATTCGAAGTAGAATTAGGAATCGTTACCTTAGGATGCGTTATCTGCAGTCTGAAGACGTTGCCGTTCTTGAGCACGTCGACGTGCGCGGGGTACGCGTGCGCCGGCAGCGCGTACTGCTGGCCGAGCCGCTCGGCGAGCTGCGCGTGGAACGCCGCCTTCAGACACCGGAACGCCTCGATGTCGCCCGGCCACTTGCCGCTGTGACCTTGGAATACATAAAATTATTTTTAAACTTTGTAGTCTATTTTTATAATGTATTTTATGAATAATGTGTCAATATTGAGAAAATTACATGGAACTTATAATTCAATGGATCATTCATTAATCTAAAACTCTAAATCTTAACATGTATCGTAACATTATTTAATTTTATTTGTAATATATTATTGGATATTTAACAAGTCTAATATACATACTATGAAAAATATATACAAGAACCTTTGGTACGTTGAATTACGGTCGAAATTCGATCGCAAACTGCGAATTTCTAATATTCATATAAGCCATCTAAGGGAGGAAACCCTAAAGATACGAAACTCACCCAGTTCTACCACAGCACAGTTGACGGGCGTGTACTCCGGCAGTTGATCCTTGTCCTTGACGAGCGAGGCGTGACCACGCCGCCACGCCTTGGGCTGGGGCGCGCTGCCCACAGCCGGAAACGGCTCGCAGTAGCTGAACACCGGTGACACTCCTGAGGAGGAACACTATGAGTTTGAGTAACAGAAACCCACTATTGATGAAGAATGGCGTGGATACGTAGGAAACATCCACAGCTTACAATTTGGTAATATACGGCGGGGGGAATTTATTTTCTTATGCCGTTTCTTCTGTGATAGAGACGAAAGAAAAAGAAGAATAAAGCACCTTTCCGAAAAGGTAAGAAAATCAAGAAAATACATGCACAAGTGTATAAGTGAGTCGTATATGAATTGAACTAGTCAAAACGAACATCCTCACCGTATACTGCGCTGACATCCAACGGCATCTCCGTGAGACCCCTCATGTCCCGCCGCAGGTCATCGAATCCCTGCAACACCTTCACGGCGGAGGCCTCCCCCTGCAGACCGCTGTAGGCCTTGCGCGCCGTCAGGCTGTCCAGCTGGTCACAGATATGGAACAACTGAGTGGCAGCAACACCTGGAAATGGAGAAGTTACGGATTGTATACAATTTTAGGTACGTTTTATAAATTTTACATATTAATCTAAAATAATTTATATTAAATGAACCAATGTAAATATAAGAAGGCATTTAAAACCAATATAATTATTTACTTATATAGCAAAATAAATAAATATTTATACAGACGATACATACGTAAAGGTTAAGTCAATACTAGTACTTTAATAAATACCATATTTGAGTTGGAACAGGTAGTCGACGATCTGCTTAGCGATGGCCCGCCGCTCGGGCGGGGAGTCCCCGCTCCACACGCACGTCTCCGTGATGGACCCGTCCTGGAACCGCCGCAGCTCCGACTTATCGCCCCAAAACGCTCTGAAACCAACACATTGCAGTCACAACACATACAGTCGAAGCCCGCTAGCGGCCGATTCCTAAAAGCTATGTAGGTGTACTATTTGCCATAAAAGACTACTAAAACTGTATTTTTCGCTTCGATAAGCATATCATGTCTTTGAAATTACGTTTTACGCGAGGGGTCCATCGTTTCTTAAAGTTAAGTAAGAATAACTCCCATTTACAAACAATACTTCAAGATCTCACAATGCTCGCGAACGCATAGCGTCATTACAGCTGTATTTACATATATATATTATATTTATATATATTAACAATCAATACATTCGAGGTTTCACAGGGCTTACGTCCGCATAGTCATTCATAAAATCATTTCATAAACAAAACTTGAGTGAAATCTACCGAAATGCGTTTATCAAAATCAACACTGAGGTAAAGTAGATACCGAAGTATTTTAAATGACGCATAGGTCTGGTTCAGGATTGACGTAAAAATTGATAGAAAGGATCAATTGTTCCTGCATCGTTGTCTTTGAAATAGGCTCAAATGAACCAATCACTGGGTGTGAAGTGCCCATTGCATCCTTATAACAAAGTAATGCTTGAGTATCGTTTATGAAATGCATGACTTGACTGTAGCTTTCTTCATATTGTATTGCTGCATTACTGAGGGAACTATTGTTCTTAAATATTGAGTAACTCACTGGAGTAACCGAGGTAAGTTATTGAATAAAAGGTCACTCGGGTATATAATTACCCGGGTTAAGCTACTTGTTAATTGAGATCCAGGAAATTAACCTTATTTAACTGCAGTGGCCAAATTTATGAATATATATTTTTTTATAAAATTATTTGAACTATTTACCTAAATTCCTCTGCTTCTGGTAGATTGGCCGGCGGTCCTTTGTCTACGATGTTTGTTGCATTGTCGGGATTTAGGATAAATCCAAACGATAACTTCTGTTCATAACTGAAAACAGTATTTCCATCAAAAATCATATCAATAACAAACACGAGGTATTTCTATATGCACTAGCTGACCCGGCAAACATTGTTTTGCCATATATTTTTTTCCTAATAATAATAAACTTTAATAAAATAATCACTTACGGTATTTTAATCGAAATAGAGTGAAAAAAAGGTTTAGTGGTAGAAGGATGAAAATATTTTTTAAAACCAGATTATAAAAAAAACAATGTCTATAAATAAAAAAAAAAAGTTAAGGGTGGACAACATTTATCACTCAGGGGTATGATAAATATATATTTAATATATAAGATTATATTAATCAGATATACCTCTAACATACATATATAAATATTCAGCAAATATTAAGCCTTAAATACTAAGTACCTATTAAACCAAGGAAGTTTTTTTTTTATATCAATTATTCCCAACACACAGTTGGTTTGAATGTTACTAATGTTTTCTTACCTGTCCTTCTTAGCTTTTTCTATGGTTTTATTTACTGGCCACGTAAAGTCTGCATCAATAGTTTGCAGTATCAAGTGGATGCGGTCACCCAAGCCTCTTTTCAGTAAAGAGTATACAACATTAGTGACCAAAGCAAGTTCGTCCACTCCATAGTTCACTCTGACTTGCCTGGAAGTCCGTTCTAAAACAGATTCTGTAATTTTGGCCAGGTTCTTGAACCTGCAATAAAAAACGAAATAATACAGACCAATTACCTACTGTGGGGGTCTGAGTTTGTTAGCATTTAATACACTACTAAATTAGAACAATAAAGTATGCTTACATTAAAATTTGATCAAATTGCATCAACGGCAGCACAGGAGTCATAAACAGTGGTATAAAGCTGTTGATCTTCCCATTATCCAACATGTCCACTGCCAGCTCACACTCTCTCCTCAATGCGCAGTAAGTCCCCAAACACATCTGCCAGCACACATTGTAGTAGCCGGTGCGATCTAGAAACACCACTGGGAAATGTTGTAAGAACACTTCTAAAGGTGGCGTGTCTGTCTCTTTGCGTAGAGAGACTCCTTTTGTGTCCCATTCTGATGATTCTGGAATTGAATACATGAGGTTAAACTTGAAGTTTCAGACAAACAAGTGCATAGGAACAGTTTTTTATAGCAGAGATATACTGTTTCATAATGTTGTTTGTTTGTCATTTTATATATAAAGTGACAAACATTACCTCTTTATTATCAAGGACTTTGCAAATCAGGAGTTTTTAATTTTTTTGATTAAAGAGTAAAAAATTATTAAAGTTATGACAACATAGAGATTTAAATGAATTATGTGAGTTATGGGTAGTTATAAAGTAATTGTAATACTTATGTGAAGGGAAACAAGCAGGTGTGTTGGTGACCATTCATCGCCAATTGTCACATCTGTTAGCTGCTCAGCTATTAATACAAGAAAAGTTAATTATCAATACTTACTTAAAGCTATCCAAACATTTCTGACTATCTGGTAACTGCTCATGATGTTATTAATCCTCTTTGTCTGGACCAAGTGTGCAACGAATAAACTCACAATTTGTCCAGATACCTGAAGCCTACGTTGACGTAACCAGATTTTCAACAGCACCACAGCCTGTCTTAAATTTTCGCTATTCTCAAATGTTTCTTTCAGGAACTGGTGATTTATTGATGCCGTTAAATCGCTTAAGACGCTGCTATTATAGTAGGGAGTGGGAGGGCCAGTATCATTGCCACTTTCTTGTGTTTCCTCAGCAAACAGCCAGGCTTCTCGTAAATTATTACGTAATGGACTAAACCTATGAAGTTTGTAAGCCTCTTCTTCACACACAAGATTGATAATTACAGATAAGTGATTCCCTAACTTCCCTTTCGGTTTTACTTCTAATACAGGTTTTCCTTCACAACCATTTACACATAAATATTTTAATTCTTCAACATCATCATATTTATTTATATGTGAAGTGATATACGCTAAATATGCTGCTCGTTTTTTATGATAACGATAATTTATTGAGTCATTCTTTGTGTAAGTATCAGCTGGTACAGTTATTTGAACGTCCACCTTTAACTTGGAATTAATTGCCGTTTGTAAACAGTATGAACCAACGACTTCAATATCTGTAAACTTGTGGAATTTGAACATAGCTTTTGTTTTATTTAATCTGGTGCTGATAGGAATCTTAACTTTTAGATGTTTGGACAACGTCTTGTCGGTTAAGTCATACTCGGTGTCATCGTTAGGGGCAGTAAGCAGATAGTTCTTAAAATTGTCAAACCATTCCTGAAATCTTTTAATGGTCTTCTCTTTGACTTTTACTTCTTGGAGTATTTCTTCTACTTGTAAGCGGAATAAATTTGAGTTAAATAAACTCTCGGTCTCCTGAAGCCTGTTGAGTTCCTTGACTGTCGGTTGTCGGTACAAACTCTTAGTTTTAATACGTTTTTTCCCATCTTTTTCAACTTCTGGCGGTCGTTTTCCATTCTCGTTGATAATGTTCGCTTCTCCATCATCCTCAGAAATTGAGGATTTTGTCTCCTAAAATAAATATACTACTTTGAAAGTAATTTCTAATAAACAGTAACTGGGAATTTGCTTTGTATTACAATTTAGTTATATATTTTTGAATTATTTTAGTTTTACTTACCTTTTTTACCATGTTTAGTAATAAGTCGTATAACTTATTATATCAGTATAAAGTGTAATTGTTTTCTTATAATTGCTAACCATGGGAGTAATACTAAGGTTATAAAATTGTAAACAATGTGCAAGCAAACGACGTCGCTAATTCTCCACACATTTGAAGATTTGAGTTGAAGTTTGATCACATGGACATAACTGACATTTGACACTGACAAACAGTACCACAGACTAAAATTTTACTTAATTAGCACACTCCATTTCACAAATTATTTATACCCTTCAAAGCTATAGTCGTAGACCTATATTTAGAATGAGATTAGAAGTCAAAGTTTTGAATAAAAACAACCAAAACTATAAAAGGACAAAACGCATTTTTAATTTATTTTAATTACGTTGTATATAATATAAAATTACAGGCATATTAATAATACAATCTAGGTCAAAGAGCCTCAGGTTTGACATGAGATAGTCCTACGATACTGATATTCCATAAATGGACACACCGGGAATAAATCTCAAGATACGTAGTATCTCTACCTAGTCTGTGGACTCAAGTGCATTTGCAAAATAGCTATCGAAATTTGGCTCACCATTCCAAACAGTTTTTTTTTTTATTTCAATTTTTTTAATAGTAACCCGTTGTCGTGGTACCTTCTTTCAACAGACGGATCAAATAGATACTCCCTTTTGAGGTGACTAATGATATTCTCTATAGCATTAATGCAAGATAGAAAGGTTACTTATGCGTATATGTAACAACGATCCATCTTCTAGGATCTACCGTGAAAGGTATTGGTGAAAAAAACAAAAAAATAAAAATAACTAGTTCACTACCTGTCTTCCGGAATGATTTTTATAGTTAAATTCTCCTGTTTAATCTACATAAGTACATTTTGTTGTTGTTATATCAGATTATTGCGATTTTTTTTCACACCATAATGTTACGTATTTGAATACTTACTAATTTACCTGGGATTCGTATATGCACTCACAAAATATACAGAACGGCTAAAAACTAACTTTCGTGGTCATAATCCATTCAGTTGGGTTAAAATTTAAAATATCGCCATACAAAATATGGTTTGTAACATGTAAGGGAAGTTATCTAAGATTAAAATGTCAGGTAAGTTAGGGAAATGGATAAATCAAAAATCATATTCATAAGTTAACAGTTTTAATATAAATTAACTCCAATATTCTGAAAC
Source organism: Calpodes ethlius (assembly GCA_018251375.1). Taxonomy (NCBI): domain Eukaryota; kingdom Metazoa; phylum Arthropoda; class Insecta; order Lepidoptera; family Hesperiidae; genus Calpodes; species Calpodes ethlius. Next base: position 8,799 of record DWPA01006893.1, read on the forward strand.
TTAACAATGTCCATGTTTTGCTGTCAATAAAGAAGACCAGTATAAAATCTCACGAAATATTAAAGCGATATTTACAGTTTAAAACTAATGGTGTATGGCTTTATATAATTACATTAATAACAAAGCAGAATCCGTCAGTAGAGTGAAAATCCGATATCATACAGATAAATTTAACTACAATGTACTTTGGCATTCGAAATATAAATAAGTAATACTTTCTCCTACCCACACATTCGAAACAATTTTAGTTCCTTCGGCGGTTATTTTAAACGTCAACGTTTAAACGAAGTCTGGACAGATCTTTGACACTTCCAAACCCCGGCCCTATGTACAGTTTACTTTAATTTCGAGATAATGGCATTAGTGTACTCGCTACACTTGCCGGTACCGCCGAGATCCCCAGTGAGGCTCTTGCCCTCGCGTAATACTTCGTAGCAAGCATTTTGAACTCTATCAGCGTGGTCATTGAATTGCAAATGCCTTAACATCATGATAGCGGATAAGAGGAGCGCAGTGGGGTTCGCCATGTCCTTGCCAGCGATGTCGGGAGCCGTGCCGTGCACCTGGAGGAATTAAAGAGGAAGTTTTAACAATAGTATATACCTGTGACATAATTACAGATAATAAAAGTTTACACTCATACAATCGCGCTGCGATGTGGACATACACGAGAGACATGAGACAGATAAAATAAAACTGAGAAAAGATATTAATATGTCAAATAAACAACCCTGTCAAAGTCGAACGTGAAACTTCTGAATGGCAGTAGGCAGGGTTACTCTAAGTCAGTAATCTATGGTGAATTCGGAGCAGCAAGATCGTCCAAATGATAGTATATTAGTGAATAATTAGCCTAATTGCTTTCTTTTTGACCCACAAGGTTAGCTATCTCTATAAATAAAATAGAAACATCTTTGATGTCTAGATAAGAAATTTAAATATGAAATGGAATGAAGTTAGGTGACATTTTTGTATTGTTTCATTTTAAACATGGAACAATTCACATTCTACTCAAAATATTTTCGCGGTTATTTCTCCGTCAAACGTCGTATCTAAGAAGATCTATGTTACTTCCGTAACATTTTCGCGGTTATATTTTACCATCCGCACAAAGACATCCTATATGGGAATATGTAAATTGCGTATTCGAAAATCTTCAAAATTTGTACACATATTTTTATACAATTAAAAAACGATTTAATTCCTGAGTGGTTATTATTTACGAAGCGGTTGTCGGAAGTAAGCAAAATGTTTTATGAGATGTCAAAGTTTAATGGTTAAAATAAAACACAAATCCTCAATTAGAGTTTATTTCCAATTTTAAAATACATAAATCATTAAGCACATAATCACTCACATGTCATAAATACTTATTACATAACGTAAGCATATCGACTTACAAACATACGTTTTAAAAATTATTGTCAGATTGCATCTGAACTGAACACTGTTGTACTTACATAAATAAATAAACAAAAATACAATGTAAATTGGCAGCTCACCGACCTGTTAAAATTAAAATGCATTTAGATCCAAGGCCACTACATTTTAGACGAAAATCTTTACGTAACTAAATTGGATCACAAACAAAGGAACTAAATAAAAATAACACTATCACGATTTTAGGAATAGCTTATGTGCAACCGGGTACTAAGCGACACAAATAGGGCTGGGTATTCATATTCTGTCGAAAAAAAAAATCGATTCGTTAGTAATCAATCTGTGACGTCACAATCCACCCAATTGGCGTCATTTCCCAAAAAACGCGTGGACCAAGTTACGAGTTATCCAAAATCTCAACGAAATCTACATTTAATTAAAATTCCGTCAATGGCAGTCGCTGGTTGCACAAATAAATTCATATCAACATCATTCCCGTTACATTCTAAGTGAG
>DWPA01006894.1:0-10690 GCA_018251375.1 Calpodes ethlius
AGAGTTCACCATAATGTTCTCGAAGGTGTGTGAAGTCTCCCAATCCGCATTTGGCCAGCGTGGTGAGAGGAGACTCGAGCCCAGCAGTGGGACAATTATGGGTTGTAATGATGATGATGAGGCTATATATACGTTAAAAATAAGCTAACAACCGCGTTATCTTAGGTAAGGAGTCGGCGCAGATAATAAATACAAAGTTTTGAGCAAAGCAATTAACAAATTGCCTAATAAAATTACTTATCTTAACAGTTAAAAACGTCGGTTAGTTTTCCTACTCCGTTTAATGTTGCTTGTAAAGTAGGCCTTAGAGAGAGAGAGAGAGAGGCAAGCTTTTACTTTAACGCTTGCCTCTCTAAAACATCTGACACATTTTTAACTGAAAAGTTTAGAATGACGACGCTTAGAACCGCATGGGTATGTAATTTGTAATCATCTCGTGAAAGATCTCAAGTAAAGAAATGAGATGCACAGTGACAATAATTGAATGAACTGAATTAATGAATTATATTTATATTCATTAATTGATAATCAGATAATACTTTCATCAACAAGTAGAATAAAGTAGAGGTAAAAATTACAAAAAAAATATTTAGTTGGAATGAAAGTGTCGCTTGTGACTAAACTAAAGGCAGTTAATACAATAGTATTCCAATAAAATATTATTTTGCTACTTTCCTAATATTTTTTAATAAATCGCTTAACAAAAATTAAAACATTCCTATAACGACATAAGCTACACTTTGCTACGCTTTTATTCTACGAGCGTAGCGTCGTAGATAGATCGTAGGCCGTAGCTATGAATTGCAGCTCTACGAGAAAAATACTTGCATACATATTATTTATTCTTAATAATGAACTGGTTTGGCTAGTGATTTGTAATGTCACGTCAAATTCACATTAATATTAATATGTAGAACAATATTATGCAGTGGTAAAATTTGCTTATTACGGGACGTGATGTTGATTTTTTCTATTACTAGCTCCACGTAGTCACGTTTCGCGGTATTAAAAAATACAACCAAACCACAGCGTTAAATAACAAGATAATTCAAAAAGTTTGAAAATTCTCGTCCCAGTTTGATTTGTGGAATAAAAATTTGTTTCAAAAAATATATATATAATTTTAAATACATTTAATCAATCATGATAACTATTTTGAAGAAAAGAAAACAATAATATTGAAGTATGAATTAATTATTTAATAAAAACACGTTAATTCTACGTTTTGTATTTTTTGTAAGTCGACTATGTAATTTTTGTGTTTTCGACCAGACGAGCAAATTAAATTCTAAACATTTTTACTATACTTTTCATTCAATTTATAATTATTACAAGTCTGATAGACCTTATTACGAAATGTTTTTTTTCATTGAGCGTAAAATTTTACTGTCGATAAGAAATATTGTAACGTCCCTTTTATACCCTATTTCAATCTCTTTGGTTTCTTCCAACTCAGGTAGCGGGTCGTTAAATACGTAAATGACTGGTGAGAAAACTAACTTGGCAGAAATTAAACTTTGAACTCCTGCAGCGTCATTACGTCGAAGTGTTATCAAAATGATTCATAACTTGGACCGGCGGAATGGAAAACTTATCTTCTGATTTATTGCAAGTAGGGAAGGAAATGAGACATTTGGAATACATTTGTATTATTGAAAGATAGTAACACAAGTTCCTCTTCATTTTATATCAAACTCAAAAATGGAGGTTTTGTAGTGCAAAAGAAATTGTGAACTGTGACCTGTGAATTAGTGAACTATGAACTGTGAATAAGCAAACTGTGAACTGTGAATAAGTGGACTATGAACTGTGAATAAGCAAACAATGAACTGTGAATAAGTGGACTATGAACTGTGAATTATTGTAGTGTACTGTTCACTGTTGACGAATACAACATGGAAACAAACTGGCAATTATGAAGTAAATGTTGAAAATATTTTTTTAACACATAAGAATACGTAGCCTGAAAGACTTACCTGAAATGGTTACACATAACGTATACTTACTGTGGTTCTAATAGTTATTGTTCTATACGCAGAAACATTAATAATCCGTTGTCGCTTTCCAACATCATATTAGAAACACACTAAACATTTCATAGTCGAGTTACACCTTGCCTCCGTATCAGAGCCACTAGTTACTCGGATAGCGCTGCCAACAAAGCAAACATCTCGTTCAATTCTCAGTCTGAGTAAACCTTTATGTAACGTGAAACAGTTCGTCCCATTTGTGTATATGACAATCAAGGACACGGAGATTCTATGCGAGCGTTTTTGTGTGTCTGTGTTTGTTTGTTTGTGTGCGCTTGCTTCTTTTTTATTATGACATTTACGTCATACCAGGTTTTTTTTCAAGTGTGGACAAAATGCCTAGAAACCAAAAAGTTCACATATAAATTGTCGAAGAAAATGTATTCTTCATACAATCATTCATTCCTTATTGCAACCCTTTTAAACTAAAGGTTTACAACAAATGTACTCTATGTCCGTTTCCTGGTTCTAAGCCACCTCCTCACCAATTTTCAGCCAAATCGATTCAGCCGTTCGTGCGTTATAAATAGTGTAAATAACACGACTTTCTTTTATATATAGATTTGTATAAGTATAAAAGCGACACCTCGTGTTAACGACCACCGTTACCCATGAACTAAAGCAACATAAGAGACATCATTAATTTATAACCAGTCAAGAAAAAAAGAGAAAAAATAAAGTAATCATCGGCTCTCAGGCCCTCACTGATAATATTATCCTTAAGCAAATATTTATTAATCAATGAGACTCGGCTTCAGTCAACTCATACAAAAACTTGGTCTACTGACGTGGAATTGGGGTCAATGGCACCGCTGCAACACTCCACACTGCTTTACACGTATATTTAGCCTAATAATTCCTAAACGAAGGAAATAGAAAGATATGGAAAATCCATACATGTACCTTCCGATCTGTCTTCCAAAGATAAGCGGCGACAGTTATGGGAATAACCACTCCGCTTAGTTTATAGCGGGCGCACGGATAGTAAAATAAATAAAAGGCTGCGAAGACTACGAGAGTTGTCAACTGGAATCTTCTATCTTTAACGCCATTGGCTGACGCGTCACAAATAGAGTGCGTCAGATTATACAAAGGAGGTTTTATTGCGCTAACCTTTTTTATCTCTCCCATCGCTTTGCCGCTTAGTAGTCATCATTTTCTTTCTTTTTTAGAAGTAGGTAAGCATTTTTTTATCTTTATACTTTTCTTTTGTAATCGTTATATCAGATTGTTAATATTCCTGAGTGGTGTTTCAACTTGCGAGGTGGATGTTTGTTATAATTGTTTTAAAATGGATCTTTACTTTTTTATTATCAGTGTGATTTTATTAAACATCAGTCGTCACACTTTACAAAAGTTAATTTAAAATATTCGCTATAAATTATTATAATTACGACCGATTGTCTTCTTGATTATGAGCTTACCTGTGAAGCGAGGGGTTCCCGGTTCGGTACCCGGATAGAGTCAATATTTATGTGACAGATATCGTAAAAATAGCATTACATTCTCTTATTTCATTAATTTACTAAAATAACTACAAGAAGATTATGGGAATGTTTATAATATTTTATTTACTCACCTATATTGCTTAATCATAAATCAGGCAGATCGAGACTGTTTAGGCCGCAATAAAGTCATCTGTTCATCAAAGAACAAATGCGCAGGAATTGGCTAAATTGTATTCTGTTCAAATCTGCTTATGACCTTTAAATTTGACGCGGCATTTTCGGTTAGTACGCGGGGGAAATCAAAGGAATCCAAATCATCGAATCAATGACATTGTGTCATTGATTTCCCTCGTGAAAAAATGTCAAAACAATTTTCTTGGAATACTATTGTGTATGGAAATATTTTTGTGTACTTTTACTCGGTAAGTAGCAATAGCTTTAGGGAAAAAAAGAGATTGTATTTTTTATGTACCAGCTGTGCTGGCTTGATTGACATAGCCGTCTGTAAAGAGGTTCAGGTTTCATCTATTATAAACCAGTTTTCAGTACAAAATATAAGTTTTTACTCAATTATTTCACATTAGTACTCAGGGTTTTTGAATGATAACATTTGATAATCTTATGTCACAATTTTTTTTAATACAACCGCCTTGTTCTGTATCTAGAAAACGAATTGCCAATGTTACCGATCTATTTTCAAACTACATTCCAAGACTAAGGAACTCTATGTTTTATTTTAATCTCATATTATCACTCGAAACGGAACTACTCATCACTCACAATATTAGTATAATATTATATTAACTTTATATAAATACTAAATTGGTAAAAGCCTGTAACACATCTCATTTTCAAATGATGTTAATGATCACTTGCTTCGGGAATATATACAGGAAACTTGCTAAGGTTCTATAAATTTACTTTCTTTATTCATGTACTGGAAACTAGATAAAGATGAAAGACCAGAAAATCGCGGACTGTTGCAAAGTGGACCAATAATAACTTAATAATTATTGGATTAGATTGCATTTCCGCAAAGTAACACCTGATACTGTTTATAGATTCATATCTAATTAATAATTACTCATTAATAACTGGAACTTAGTCTAATTAGAAATCCCTGCTATCCATGAGGAAAGAGAGAAACGGGGCATATTCACTTTTAAACAAGCTATCACATATGGCATTGGATATATAATCTAATTTGCTCTATTCATAGTTTTACTCATAGCTTCATTCAAAGTTTCACCTGTAGTTTTCCGATATGCATAAAATAGAAAGAAATGTTTATTTTATTAAAACTGGCTCCATCCACCCTAAGGCCTTGTCCTAGCCGTCCTGTTCGCGTAGCATTAGCTAAGGCTAAGTTTGGTCTTATATCGCTCACTAGACTGTGTATTATACTGTTTAATACCGATGGTAGATACTTATGAATTCCATTTACCACGTATTATTATTTTTCCATTCCGCATTTGCCAGTGGGGCGGACCTGGCCTGTGCCCCTAACATCGTGAAAGCAGACCCGAGCCCAGCAGTGGGATACTTATAGGTTCTAATGATAATGATGATGATGATTATTCTTTCTACCAGCTATCACTCTAGGGTTTCAGTTCTTCGAGAATATACCGTATCTTTTTTTTATTCTTCTGTCGATGAGTTGAAGAGTTAATATCAATAGGTTCCCTGCTTATTTATCAGTCAATAACGTGCCATTGTTTCCTGTTATCCAAGGCACAATTCACAATGAAATAACTCGCCCGTTTCGCGGTTATTTGCATAAACAATCAATAAATTAGTGGTTTCTTTCAAATGCAAACTTACGTTTTACAATCACACCGGGTAACCTGTTCAGACAATCTCAAGCGGGCATACGTTACCCGTCGGACGACAGGACAATGCATAGATATCAGCCGCTTACCACTATGTGAATAATTTATACCAACCTTGGAAAGCTGTTTTGATGATTTAGTACTATTGATACAGTTTGTATCTTAAATCTATTAACGATAATCACAAAGTTATTACTAATATCCGTGTTTTACATTGTAGGAGTTATATTTTTATGAGAAAATACTTCATTAATTATTATATATTAAAATATATACGCATAACGTTCATACAAAAAAAAATATACGTACATATTTTTAGGAATCAAAAATGGTATGCTTTAAAAAAACATGTTTTGAATCACAATAAACTGTTTAGAAGTATTTTTAATTATTACAAAAATAAAGAATTCTAACAACGAATAATCGGTCATAGTAACACCTCAAGAGGCCGAATGACGACTGCCCTGCACTTGGTTTATGAAGGGGTTTTTATACTTTTGGGCACGTAGATCACGTCACGTTTGAGGCTGTATTGTAACAATATTATAAATATAAGATTAGTCAAAAGAAGTATTCTAGTACCATGTTTTTCTGTTGCTTCATTTTATTTAAATGTTTATAATGCCAACATAACAATAGTAGATGAGACACTTCATTATATAATCGCTACTCAGGAATGTTGCATTGGTGAACTTACTGACGCTCTGACACTACAACTAGAACGTGATCAACAATTTATTCACTGTTGTGCTATTTGTTAAACATAGTATCAAGAAGTCTTTATTGATTAGACGTCCCCGTAGCCTAGTTGGTAATGACCCTACTTGCGAAGCGAGGAGTCTTGGTTTGATTCCCGGCCGGGGCAGATATTTATGTGATAGATAAATATTTGTTCTCGGATCATGGGTGTTAGTGACGTGTTATTTGCGTTGTCCATGCCATTAGGACACAGGGCATCCTATTGCCGGGGTATGAGTATGTTAGCGTCTAGCGTTTATTATTTACTCATTGTTCTTTATTCACTTATTTAACTTCACTCGAGCTTCATATTTCGTTCGAAATTCAAATTCATCTATTTCATCACAATAGTTTAAGAAAATTCAAAAACCTCCCTCCCACTATGACCGTAAATCCGACTTTCACAAACACCTGGATCGCTAGTTATTTTTCCCGTTCCGCATAGAACAAAGACTAATAGACAAAGGAATAAAACTTTTTTAAATCGGTGTCAAAAAGGATAATATATACGTGCCGGGAAGCCTTTCTCTGTGCAGTCCTTTCAGTTGTGTGCCATGACCGCCACGCCAGCATTCATTATTATAAACCATTCTTTTACATTCCATTTTACCTCAAAACATCGTTATTTTCACGCATTAAATGTAAGCGAAGGTAACAATCTAATTATTTTTAAAAGCTTTTAAAAAAGCTAATAATGTTTGTAAGTATGTTTGTTTGCGTTATACTTTGCAAAACTAATTAGAACCGTTCCTTCTTATCCGATTACATTGAAATGTGACACACTTGTTTAGTTTTGATGACAATGCATTTTTATGATAAGCTTGGTCTGTATACCCAGTGAGGACTTCAGGAAATTCCTCAATTCCATTGGCTTCGTTCCCTAATACTGTAAAAGCATATTATACGTTTTTTTTACTGACATAGTAGGTACGACATAATTATGAAAAAACAAAACAAACCTTAATAATAATAACGTAGTTATGTTATATAAAAAGGTAACATTTTGAATACGCAAAAAACGCTCTGGAAATCTACGAAACGTGTCTGAAAAAGGCAGCACAAAAGTCGTGAGACAGCAAATGAGTTGGCGGGCGCTGGCGTGTAGCGTCCGTCACATGCACACAAGCCGGCGACGAAGCCCTCGGCATATCAATTTCTACTAGGTACACACAATAAAATCGGACGGCCTCCGGAGAGGGCTTAAACGATTCGCCGTTTTGTCTCGGGCCCAGCTGCGTAATGACCGGAGCAGGAAAAAATTGTCAGCAAGAAAACGCGAGGGTACCCGGGTTTATGTGCGCGCAGCAGATGGCACTCCCGACGCTCCTAACTGCCTCTGCTTACCTCGCAAAACTCGCGCCAATTTTATTTATCGAATGTATAAACCGATTTGCAGAGGTCCGTCGTAAATTCTGGAGAGCCGATTTATAGCTGTTACCAGGCGTGCTTAAACGAAGACACTTCTTAAAACTTTTCTTCGTAAATACCTACTCTGCACTCGTAATTTGGCGATGAGTGGTATTCAAAATAAATAATTTGCAAGTCTTGCAAGAATATTAGATATTGCCTTCATTCATGATTGAGTACGTTTAATGCTTTCTTGATTTACTAACTTAAAATATTAGATAGAATCATAGAAGAAGGAACAAGTGATATTCGGGTCAACTTCGGCGAGATAAGTACGATCATTTATAGTATTTTGCAGAAAAAAATGTTACCAAAACAACGTGGCTCAAATTAATGACCAATGTGCAGTAAAAACTAAGGTTAATTTTAGTAAAACACTATAGTATAAACAAACAGTAAAATAGTTTATTAAAAACAAACAAAATTTCAAAGGGTAAAGCGTTCTGAAACCTCTTTGCTTTGGAAACAGGTATCTGAATATTAGCACTTTAAGACATTATACTTTACCATTCTACGACACTCATAATTATTATCGCAATTTGTACATTTTTCACTGATGATACTTCTCTCACAACGGGAGAGAACATTGTGCGTGTGTGTGTGTGTGTGAGAACATGAGACATTGTCCGCCACGACGCAACACGACGCCCAAATAGTAAAATACATAACTTTAAATATTGTTGTACAGGTAGTTGCAAAAAATTGCATGAACCTACATATAAACGGGTAACCTACTGTATGTGTCTACACATGACTGCGTAACGAACTAATAAACCATTAGTTTATCAGATCAGATCAAGAACATAATCACTCGAAATCATCATTCATAATATATTTGCTTACACTTTTCTAACCTAATGTTGCCGTCATAGGTAATATGCTCCATATTCCTATTAAAATATATCAGTGTTATTGTCGATTGATTCTTTCCCTTTGCTTGATAGGTAGTATAATATAAAAACAAATTCCCAGTAGTAACAAAGCAATAAAATTGTCTAAGACGGTGCAATTATCTACTTGGAGGGTGGGTTCGCGTGCCAACCGCCAACCCTATTGTCATTATTTACATTGAAACAATTTTGGAAGCAGATTTTACATTTTTTGTTTTGTCTTAGTTAAGCTGCAATCCTTTTAAATTACACGACTGATAAATGAGTACCATAACGTTGCATGCATTTGAAATATACTTAATATCTACAGTACTTCCTACTAAAATTGATCAGTCAAAATATAACATAACAGTTCGACTTACCAGTCATTCATTATAATGGTTGTTATTTTACGCACCTAATACCTTTAAATTTAATTAAATGTTTTAAAATTTAAATCGTTCTTCATTTTAAAAAGCCCTCATAGTCCAAAACTTTTTCTGTAAATGCTCACGCTCAGAATAGGAATTACATTTAGTGTAGAAAAATAATATAATTATTCATACATTGTCGGAATGTGAATAGAAAAGCGGTTTATCTAAACACCCAAGCCCGCTTTTACTAAAAATCAGGCGAGTAAGTAGGTACCTACTTAATAAATATCTATTTCGGCTATTACTTATATGACGTCATAAAGTCTATGGTACTTAAGTAAATTGACAAGGGATCGACCAAAACAATTTACCCTTAATAACGCTGATGAATTTGGCTCCAATTACCTTCTGATAGGCATGCACGACTATCGAAAGCTCACTTTAATAATGTTGCTATTTGATTGTTGGGTCATTTCAATGAAAGCATATGTTTAATTAATCATTGATTGAGGTAGGGGAATTTATACTCGAACTACGACGTGTTCTGTTTTCTTTGAAATTCCAAGCCACATCAGTCATAGTTAGGTTAGATCCTTTTTTATTTAAAAATCATGAAACCACAGCCTTAGTTCGTAAGTTCTCCTACGTCCTGTGTAGTAAAGGTACGTTACCTAATGACACTGAAAAGATTTATCTTCAAATACCTACCTAGATATAAATATTTGTAAACAAAACCTTTTTTGTAATACTTGACACAAATACTTTATTTTTTCTCATATAAAGTAGTGATAGCTTAGTGGTTCGACCGTTGGGCTCCCAAACGTAGGGGCATGAGTTCGAATCCTGCACGCGCCTGTTATTATCAAAAAAGGTGTGTACGTATTACAAGATACAGTTAAGTGTAGTCGTGAGGAAAGTTGCACACCCGAGAGTTCTCCATAATGCTCTCGAAGACTGGAGAAGTCTAACAATCCGCACTTGGCCAGCGTGGTTTACTATGACCTGTACCCATCACATAGTAGTCCGAAACATTATTTTAAACTTACAGTTTACCTTATTTTATCAATTTTCGACAGTTCTCAATATTCAACCTATCGATTATACTCAAGTCACTTGCCTAGTTATTTTACATACTAACTTATCCAGAGATTATGGTTCGATATATTAATGACAACGACATTTAGAGAGACAATTTTGTACTTCTACAATTTTGTATGAATTAAAGGACTTCTTTGATTGAAAAAGCAGCAAATAGCAATAGCATAGATCTAATGCGGTCACGGAAGATAATCTGTTTCTTTATAAATTATTTTCATTTATTTATACTTCATTAACCACAATAAAAATTACGCTACAATAGGCGACAATTTGTGGCGAAATTGAAATAGAAAAAAAAACAGGGTGAAAAGTATTTTACTTAAAGACTGACCTGTGATAATACGCAAATGTCATCTAAATCTTTTGAATTTGGATCGCTTAGTCGACGACAAGTACATAGTACCTGTATTATAAAGTACAAATTTGAGCCCTTTACAGTTTCATATATTATTAAACTGCATAGTAGTTGCCCGCGTCTTCGCACGTATGTGAGAAAAAAACAGCAATAAAAAGTTGTACAAAAAAGTACTCTCTTTAATTTGGCTAAAATATACATCGTAATAGACGTTCCCACAGAAACGATATTCATTCGCAGTAAAAAGAAGCCTATAGTACCAACTCATCCTCTTCTCAACTATGTCCATACAAAAAATCACATCAGAAAGATGTTTCCTTGTACCGTGAAAGGACAAACAAACACACTTTCGGATTCATAATTCGAATATGGATGATTATATTACATAATTTAGTATATTATAAAATGAACAATATGACGCATCTACGAATATGTGGTCATACAGGATACTTTATCAGGCCAGAAATAAAACGCGATAAGAGTAATATCACATTTATATATTAGGTATATATTATTACGACTACAAATGTATAAAATATCAG
>DWPA01006895.1:0-10690 GCA_018251375.1 Calpodes ethlius
CACGTAATGCCGTCAATCCATACTTATAGCATAAATGCGAAAGTGTATTTGTTTGTCCTTCTTTATATATATATGATTTTTTGTTTAGAGATAGTTGGGAGGACGACTAGTACTATAGACTACATTTTGCCGTGAATAAACATGTCATTTCTGTGTAAAGGTCCATTACGACGTATATTTTAGCCCAAATCAAGTAAGTATCTAACAAAGAGTTGCCTAGCAATCAGTGATAGAATGGAATTGACAGCCTTTTTATTACTGTTCTTTTCTCACACACGTGCGAAGCCGCGGGCAACAGCTAGTACAATTATAATTAGACAAGCAAATCACCATGTTGAATAACTTTCAATGTAATTCCATTTCGATATCACTAATAGTGCATGTGACCATTTCGTGTCCACATCAGGTATACAATTAATTTTATATGCCTTATTGGAAATTCTGCATACACTCATCCTCCGATATAAAAACTATCCTTTCCTAATGTATCAAATTAGTTTCTTGTCAAAATTCGATTCAAGAGGTAATAAAGAGACAGACGGACAGTTTCGCATTTATAATATTATTATGGAAATAATAGCTGTTAGTCGCAATGTTGGCAACGTGAGATTAAAATATGATATAGATTAATTTTATAGTAACTACGAAAATCATTAATTATTATCCCTCAACGGAAAAATGACGAAACTTGACGAATCTTGATGAAAATTTTAACGTGTACACACTTGCTTCGACAAAAAAGTCGTAGTGACCTAATAAAGGCGATGAAACTGTTACGAAGGCACAATAGATATTGCGGTTGAAATTTGGGATTTCTGATTTAACTCTTACTAATTCAAATTTAAGAAATATGATAAATGTATCAACATTTTATAATTTCCACTTTATCAGGCACGGAGTAGATATTAAAGTATTTGTTATACTTTTGATACAATTTTAGTCTCCATTTCATCTCCGTAGGGGTTGAGTTTCGTAATAAAGAGAAGTCCATGTCCCTCCCCGAGTATCTCCCTCTATAATTTCATTACAATAGGCCCACCCCTAAGCTATCAATGTGTATCAGATAAATAAAGAAACAGAGTTCCTTTCGCGTTAAAAATATTAATATATGTATACGTAATATATACATTGAACATGAAACATGATGATTTTACATCTATTTCATCATCATCATCACAACTCTTAACTATCCCACTGCTGTGCTCGGGGTCTCCACTAACAATGTGAGAGGTATATAGTATAGTCAACTACGCTGGCAAAGAGCGGCTTGACAGATGTCTCACACGTTTTGAGAACATTATTAAGAATTCTCAGGTTGCCTTACGATATTTTCCTTCACCGCAGCAAGTGATAATTAACTTGCACTTTAACTTTTCGAAAATTAGAGATGCGTGTGGGATTCGAACTCACACCCTCGCGTTCGGGAAACTAACCTTCGAGCCACTAGGCTATCACTGCTTACATCTATCTAAAATCTGTTCAATTATACGGAAAAATTAAAGTCTTAAGTAATAAACTAAAAATGAATATTTAAATTTAATTCTAAACATTTAAAAATAGAACTTTATTTTTGAAATATAATCGTTTGTAAAATAAACCTTTTATTACTGTGTAAAAACTATTTTATAGACTCAGCTTTTATTGCCTGTTGGCGATGCATTTCATGAGATACGCTACAAAGAAGCCATTGTTAAGAGACCCACATAGCATTTATCAAATGTTCAATATTCTAAAGGTTTACACCTCGTAAAACACCAGACATTCGGAACGAAATTGCAAAATTTCCACTCGACTCGTGGGAGTTTGTGGCGCACGCAAATATATTGACTCGAACGAATAAAAAGCCAAATGTAAAATCTTTTATTAAAGGTTGAACCGATTTTTCAACCTGTCATAACTTTATGTGCTTATATGGATCCAAACATTACCATGCCATATTGCCGTCCTTTCGCTAGGTCTAAATCTAATCTATGAGATATTTTAAGACCATAAATAGATCCTGAAATATAAAACCTTCGTCAGTCGTTAAGTGACCAAATTTTTGACAAGTGTCTGAAAGCGTCTTACCCTCTTCTTCGCCCTATATAAAATACATAAGCTGCTCAATTTGGTAAATATTTTCGTGTTATGCAGTGACATAAAAATAAATTTTATAATTATTCTTGACTAATAAACAAAATTATTATTTACCACACTCTATCTTTTTTATTGTTCAGTATTGTAGTTTAAACCATTCAAGCAAATAATATTATTAGAACTGAATTTCAGGTAGCATCTCCTTACGTCATTTAAATTCAATATTGATAAGTACAGTAAATTTCTAAGGAATAAGCTTAGCTATCAATCTATTTAACCGCATCGGTTAGCTAAAAGGTAATTATCTGAAGACAGATTCCTCAGCTGTATTTGCTATAAATCCACTTTGACACCTTTTTAGTCAGGCATTTTTTTATGAAATAATCAAAATTTATTTAGTTTAAAAAATTAAAAGAAATAACTTCAGTAAAAAAAGCCTCAGTGATGATGCTAAAAAACCTTCTAATATGGGGTCTTTAAATACACTGAGGGTAAATGTTTTCCAAAAAGATTTAGAAAGAAACATAAAATCGCAGGTGTTTTGTAGTTTTTTTTAAATAACGTTTTAGACTTAACGGCTTATGAAGCCCTAAAATACAGTTTATAACGAATTTTTCAATTGTATTTATTCCTACTTCTAACTTTTGTACCTTATGATTAACCTGTGTATATACTTATATAACTTCGGACACTGAAGGAATAGTGCAGATATAATTGGGTGTATTAATTGTTCGCTTCAAATGTTTCTAAATGTCCAAAGCAACATTAATAAATAATGAATTACAAAGCGAGACGATCCATCCTTGATCCAATAAACAAGTTTCGACGGTACTAGATATACCAGATAGGTAAACAAGTAAACCACGATCTTACCAACACTAAGGCTTGCCATCGAGATGAAAATGGATAATACAGAACCCAACGACCTTTAAAAGAAGAAATCTGGCGCCTGGAGCCTTGAACTCATTTATAATTGATTTTAACATCCTTGTATAATTGGACCTCATAGTTGATTTTGCTATTTATTCTCTCCCCATAATCTTCAAATTAATTGCCTAGGGACTATCAATAAGTCAAAACATTAAAGCAATTTACGTAACAACTTATCCGGAAATTATGGATAAATATGGAGATCCGAGGGCTATAGCCCAAAGACAAAATATTCCAATTTTCGTTTTTGTAGAAATTTGGCTTCTTCAGCATTAAACTTGTAAAAATTTTATGGATAAAATATAGGTATACATTTCAGAACAGCGTGCATTTATTTTATCCATATCTGGAATTTATAGTAAATCAGTAAGTAAAAAATACTGGCTATAAAAATAAATAGAATTAAGCGTAGACATAATAAATAAAATAGGTCGTTATAAGCTTTGTAATTATCTGTCTGGAACAAAGGAAATAAAGGTGAAAAAGAACAGAATCCGTGATTTTATAGCGCTATATTTTACGTCTGTAATGGACCTCTTCGATTTGGTAAATTAGTCTACTATTCCAATTTAAGATAACCTTACACCTATAACTATTTTCATACCTACATAATGCTAACTACAAACTTAGGATTATATTATACAAGTCGTTTGATCATACGGGTCAGAAATTCGGTCGGATAAAACTGTCCATTAAGAAGCCCTTCCTCCCATTCTAATATTGGGTGGCAATTTCAAAATCTGCAAGCATGTAGTAAAGGGACCCTGGCCATGAATTTTGTCTTTGCATTGCAACAAAACATCATTTTTGCTTATGTACCGACTTGATACAATAAATTTTGAAATTCTGTAATAGATAATGCCATTATGTTTTCACATAGTCAATACCTACCATTTAGTGATAATAAGCAAGAGGGCATCTAACTCTAGACAAAATTTGCATTTTAATGCTTCATATTTAACAAACGAATGCTTGAGTCGAAAAAAGTCTCGGTAAATATATAATTTTATTTAGGACCACCATTGTAGGGTAGATGAGAAAAAAAACATTCGAGCATAAATACTTTTTCGGAGTGATAAATGTGTTATATATTTGCACCAAATTAAAAAAAAAACCTTTCTTATAATTTGTTATAGTTGTTAGTAGTAGTTATACTACAGCTGAAAATATTACTTGTGACTACTATGACACCTCCATTATTGTGGTAGCTCTTCATTATCTGTGGAAGATTGAATCGTGATTTGTATTTTGATGAGACGTCAAGAAACTGTCAGTAGTGTCACTGTCATCAGTGTCAGATTGTCAGTTTTCTTGGATGTTATCTGTTTTTGGGACATTTTGCATTATATTAGAAATTATTAACAAACCTTTCGGTGTTTGGACAACAGTTTAAATTAATTTCTACTTATTTAGCAGAATGTCCGCAGAGAACTCTCCGATCAAAGCATCTAAAGCTGTAAATCAAGTTGAAACTATTGAGGATTTCGAGGCACAAGTATTTAATATTTCTATACATCGCACCGCCTCCCATTTGTGCTAAACAAGACCGCAAGACATGATTTCACTGTTTTGATTTTAGGACACATTGATTAAACATGTTGATATATCCATTGTGGAGTCGGAGAAACGCGCGAATGGTACTTTGCACGTACGAGATCACTATACCGTTTATCTAATCGATCTCAAGTAAGTAGTTTTGCTATTGTTTTCACTCTGAATTATACCTCGATTATTGGCTAATTATAATGATTATACCCTTCCTCCGGAAACTACTGGTGATTCAGTCCAGATGGCTTGATTGTTTGTTAATGTATTGACAGATCCTAGTTGAATGTAGTTACTAGATCAAAGTTTTAGTTTTTATTATGATATCCAATATTTCTTAACTTGTATATTTGTATCAATAGCTAAAGACAGAGAATTTATTTAATTGGTTATCATATATCAATTACATTTTGTTTATGTATATTTAATTATTATTGGTAATATGTTATGTTATTAGTGGTACCCACACTAGAGTTTAATAGAAACTTTTTAACTTAACAGCATTTTTTTTATACTAAATTTATTTATAACACATATTATCCTTATAATTCTGCTTTTTTCACTATCTACTTCTCTATGTAAAATTGGACCATACAGAATCTTTGACAGCTGTAGTTTTCTTGTAAAATTGGTCTATACATAATCTGTGACATCTGAATTATTAAAAAAACCTTAGTAGTATTCTCTTCAAATAACATAGGCACAAACCCCAGCAAGCCACTAGATTGCATGATCCTTTACTCCTGACAAATTTAAAACTTTATCACCAGTTGCTGCTCGAATTTATATTGTCTAGTGACATGAGCATGACATTGTAGCCTTATTACGCCAAAAGCCACGAGCCACCTGGCAGACCTGGGCTAGCCATATATTAAGAAAGATGGATAACTATAAGGGAAGACAGGTCCTTGAATGATACCAACCACTCAAAAAAGGAATAAAGGTTGTCCCTCAACCAGGTGGACTGATATCTGAAGAAAAGAGCAGGCATCTTCTGGATTCAGAAAGCTCAAGACAGTTCTTAGTGGCATACATTAGGGAAAGCCTATGTCCAGCAGTAAAGAATCAAAGGCTAATGGATAGAATGATGAGCCATCTAAGACCAGATGCAGTAACAAATGGCAATTGGTCACTCCAAAACCAGAATCAACTCATTAAAGACGTCAAACATAAATTAATGTTTAGATAATAGAATAAGGTTCAATTGCTCATAATTTTAACAGCAGAATCTTCTTGTTAATTATTAAGATATATAGAAATGTTAACATCTATATTAGCTACATATCTTTGAGTGTTTAATTTATACATTTAATAATATAATAGAAAAGAAATACATGATTAGTGAAAACATTGATAGATGCACAAGCTATTTATTTTTTTCCAGAGTATCCGAACCAGATTACAAAATAGTGCAGTCCAAAATAAACACAATATGGAGACGTTATACAGAGTTTGAACAAATACATGACTATTTACAGGTCACATACCCTCATATTGTGATCCCACCGTTACCAGAAAAAAGAGTAAGTGCAGAAAAAAATATTTGAGGAGCTGAATGATATCTTTTTTGCTATAAATCTAAGTATTATTACATAGATATTAGCTTACTGCACCAAACTTGAATCATTTTTTTACACACTGAAATGTAATCTCCACTTATCACCATTATCCATCCATGTCTGTTGTTGTGACTTTTTCGATCACTGTTGTAGTTAATTGTGCGCTATAAACATATTTTGTTGTTCAACTTTAAATATCAGACAGTTCTTGCTTAATAAACAAATGAACACAGTTCTCTGTTAGTATTAGTATTAGAGTCGTTGGTCAAAACGGACCAGTCGGAAAACGGACAGCTGTCCCTTTTTGGCCATTGATTTAAATTAAATATTTTTCTTTGGGCTAAAGGGACTGCGGTCCGTTTTCCGACGGGTTCCTTTTGACCAACAACTCATTATATAAGTATTGCATTCCTAAGGACACATCCTCACATGGTTCCTGATCTATTCAATATTTTATACTTAGTATAGACAGAGGAGAAGAAAAACAAAGTATGGAATAAAAAAAAGTAACTAATGTATCTGTAGATTATTACAATTCGGTTATAAGTATATATTATGTATGTTTTCGTAAATTAGTGGAACTATAAAATAATAATTTACAGAGAGTTTCTTTTCAATTTGATGTCTTTTTTAAGTTGCCTAATTATTTGTATATTTCAGGTTCTATACGCATGGCGTAAATCTGATACTACCGACCCAGAATTTGTAGAACGTCGTCGCGCAGGTCTCGAGAACTTTTTGCTGAGAGTGGCGTCACATCCGAGGCTATGCTTCGACGACCAGTTTATCAGTTTTCTACAACAGGAGCACGGCTGGCGAGAAACAATAACAGACAGCGGTAACTTACTTATCAATGGCCATTCTCAATATTCCATGGATCTATTGTAATCCAGTCAGTTGTCAACTGTCAAAAAGTCACAACAGATAGTGTAAATGGTTATTACTTTATTTAATGACTTATGCAAAGTTCAGGGACGTATAGATTATCGAAAATAGTCATAATTTTATAATATGGATCGCATTTTATATTGTTATACAAATTTAATGCGTGTGGTAAAATTATTACAATTATCAATGTTTCAAGTTTATTACATAAATAAATACACTTAGACACAGTGGTTAACCCACTTACAACTAACCCAACCAATCTGCACTGGAGCAGTGTGGTCAAGTATTCTCTGGGCTTCTTCAGCAATGATTTGGCTGTAGGGGTTCAATATTAAATTCAAATCAAAATAAATTAATAATATATTTTTTTTAAGTTTGCCTGTCATAAATCTGCAATATATGCGACATTCATTTGTTTATGAAATACTTAATAGGTATAGATTAAAAATTAATCTTTCTATTTTTCTAGGTTATTTACTACAGGCAGAGAATAAACTGAAGTCGCTATCAGTATCAATCAGGTTAAAGAAACCTGATCCGGAAATTGAGAATGTCAAGAATTATGGAAAGCAGCTAGAGACTAACTTGGGAAACTTCCTGTACAATCGGTAATTAGAGACCAGAATCTATTAGAAATAAAATTGACATTTAAAAATATATACAGATAATGAAACTATAGAAAGTTGAATGAATTTGTTAGCTAAATTAATGAATGATAGAATTGTGTATTCGTTTCCTAACAAATTCTAAGCTGTCTTTACAGACAATGAAAAATGTTAAAAAAAACTTACTCTTGGCAATGTGTTGATGACTCCTTACCATTAGGTGGTTTGTTAGCTCTTTATTCGGCTATTTTATTTTTATTTACATCATTGTATATGTACGCACGTGTAAATTAAATACAGAAAAACAAAAAAAAGGATATTAAGTATAATGTTATTGCTCATTTCTAAACATTTTTTTCCAAAAGACCTGCAACTAAGTTCTGATGGTACAACATTGTTATTCACATAATAACTTTGACAGTTATAATTTCATTATCTTTTTCAGATCAAAGATAATAGAAAAGAATTACGCGTTATGCAAGCTACACGCCAACTACGGCAAGTTGTTCAGTGAATGGAGCGTCATTGAGAAAGAGATGGGAGATGGGTTGCAGAAAGCGGGGCATTACTTTGGTGTGTACTGGGCTTTAAGTTACTTGCAATATTAATGTTGATATTGTTTAAATTAAACAAGTGTTTTTGGTTGTACTTGTGATATTAAAAATTTTGGTAATCTCTAACATAACGTACTAAAATACTTTAAGAAGAACTAAATGGTTACGCGCACGCTTTTGAGAAGTGAACAGCAATAAAAAGGTTCTCAATTCCTTTCTATCATTGGTTGCCAGGCAACGCTTGGTTCTTCATATACATCTTAATGGATCTTACCTAAGAAATGAAAGACTTTTTCGCAGGGAAGGTATTCTATGGTAGTCGTCATCTTGGTAACAATCTTCATACCAAAAATCGTACCATAAAGATACTCCGTTACACTGTGAAAAAAGGACAAACAAACAAGCTATTTATTTTACACCAAAGTAAAAAGGTTATGAAATGTTACAATGAAAGGAAACCTAATCGCTAACCAGCAATTTCTTCAAAGGTTCTAGGGCTTTGGGGTTAAAGAGAAAACTATCTTTAATTCTCAACAAATTCACAGTTTAAAGCTAACCAAACTTTATTATGTGTCTTTAATGACATTTGAAACTTTTCAACTAAACAAGTGATTTAACTGTTCAGACTCAATAGCTGAGTGGGTAGACTCGGTCGCGGAGGAGGAGGAGCAATTGGCGGACCAGCTCAAGGAGTATCTGTTCTACGCGTCCGCTCTGCAGCACCTGTGCGCGAACCATGAGGCTTTGCAGCGAGCTTTGGAGAATGCCCGGGACGCTCTTAACAATAGGTAGGGTTTTATGTTTGTGGAAGGCTTTGAATTTACATGGATTATTTTAGGACCTCCTTTGGATCTTTGGAGGACATTACACCTTCTAATAAGATCTCTGACACGCTCGTCAAGTTAGTCATACGAGAGACAGATCGGTTTTACAGGATGTTTATTCAGTGCGATGTCATATCTTTATTCATAGACCTTACACAGGGCAATTTGTGAATATATTGTATGGACCAGTCTTAATTAACAGAAGTGTAGCGTTACTTTATGCTGTGTTGAAATCAGTAATGGCTCACTGCAGGGAAAGTTTATTATCTCATAACTGAGACTCATACTGTACCTGGCGAGCTGGTGTAGGTGTTGGTGACCAACCCAATTGTCGGAAGCTTTTATGCCATCCGAATGCTTCCGATATTGCTTAAGGTCTACTGTCTAATATACTGTATAACACACCGGTTCGTGCCCTTGAAAGAACGAAGAAGAAAAAATTAAATTTCATTAATATTACATCGCTTTAATTAATATTTTTATTCCTTTTTGTCAACCTTAACTTATCGGTTTAAGACGGCAACTATGACGTCACAATATCGTGCATGGTCTTCCCTGTTCTAAATTTAATCATGTAGTACATGAAATTTAACGCAGGATATCGGAGCGGAACCGCGCGGCGGCCGGCAAGTCGGGCATCATGTCCCGCCTGTTCGGCACCACGGAGCCCGACATAGTGCGCGACCAGAGCACGCGCGCGCTCGACGCCAAGATCCTCGCCGACCAGGACGCCATCGAGAAGGCCAGGAAGGAACTCGAGTGAGTACTTCACACGATAGACTTCAACACCACTGCTATTTACAGATACTGCATTTAGGCAAAGAGAAAACATGAATTCATACTCATAATGACTGCATGATCATAACTCGCTACAGAAGTAATACTTTGGGAGGAAGTCTAATCTTGCCTGATCACGTCAGGAATTTGAATGTCTAGAACATCCTACAGTTTATCGGAACATTATGACCTGGCGGCCAAATCGAGTCGCTTCTTCGTCCAAATTTGAATCTTGAACGGATATAGCTAAAATAGATCAAATATGGTTGCTTTAACTTTTGGGATTATTGCGATAATGAATGTAATCGAGCCGGTAATTAAGTCAGATTTATTACTAGAAGTCCTTTCTGAGCTCGAAATTCATCTGTAACTCAATTTGTGAAAGATTAATTTAACAATGACTTCGTTTAACTTTCTGCACCTCTACACGTAAATTTCGATTGTACCACATCTTATACTCTTATACTTGGACAGTTAATACTCTTCGAACGGTTTTCTGTCATATATTGTAATGAGAGTCTACTCTATGTATACGCGCGTTAGCATGCATTGCAATGCGTTAGCATTGATCAGCGCGCTAATGACACTGCACTGATGTGGACAACAATATAATAAAACGTGTATTACAATATGTATTTAGATTGATATAATCTCTTAAAGATTGAAGCAGTGGCTAGCTTGAGTTCTATTATAATCAAGATTTCACGTGATTAAAAGAAAAACAATATTTTTGTATAGAAATTATTCTTCATGTTCGTGTGTCGATGAAATTGTTTGCCACATGTGCACAGTGTCATTATTAACGCGTTAATTAACGTATTAACGTGTATTGTAGTTGTGACATTACAATGTTTTATATTCTTGTCGTTTTATTATTTCAGAGAGTTCAATAAGCAAGCATTGGTAGAGATAGAATACTTTCAAAAGCAGAA
>DWPA01006896.1:0-10690 GCA_018251375.1 Calpodes ethlius
TAATAATAATTTATATATATATAAATAAGTATGTTTGAATATATATAAACTCGGAAACAAGTTCGCTTATTGCATCTAAAGCAGAAAATATTACAATATGTCAATCCATCAACCACCAGTCGTCTAACTAATCTCTAAGCAACAATCGTTTTGTCACACTTCCCTGGCAACCGCTTACCAAGTGGAAGGGAGAGAAAATTACAAAAATAAGGAGATTCACAAACGGCGCCGGGCGGGAACCAAAGTTTGATAATTCTGTAGCTCCACGAGTTAAACAACTTGTTGCAAAATGTGCAACTGGGTCGATACTGGTATACATAATACATATTGTGAGTATTATGTAACAAATTATTTTCAAGGTTTTATTAAATCGGTTTTGTGATAAAATATAGCGGTCAGTATATATAAATGTGCGAATTATCCTAAATATTTAATTTAGAACACATTTATGATTTAAACTATCTAAATAATATTATTTTCATAGACTTATCTTAACATATAAACTTACACGTGTTAAAATTAATAATGAAAGCATTCATTTATACACTGCTATTGTCTCTGAGTTAGATCATTTTTGTAACGTATGACTTATCTATGATAATTAAGGTTTATAATAAAATCTTCGTAGTCATACGAAAACTGTTGTAACTACTTTCGTTTTATATCACTTTAAATTTTAATTACCTTTTGTTTCCAGTGATAAAGGAAGAATCACATAACGGGCTGATACCGGACCACGCGTTGCTGACGGTGCGGCCGCGCAAACGACGGCCGGGGCTGGTCTCCGAGCGGCCGATCAGCGTAAGTATACACTGTACTAGGTCGCACAGTACTGGGTATTCACTGATGCATTTATGGATGTTTTTGTTTTTTTTTAATACCTTTATTGCTTGCCAGGTAACATTTTAATTTAATCTTTATTCTGGCCGATTATACATATGGTAAAATTAAGATCAATGTGATTTTCAAAGTGGGTACGTACATTAAGTACTCGTACAAAAAATAACGACATATTATTTTCTTTCTACGTAATTTACTTAACTCTACTGTGCTTCGTTATTTTTCTGGTAAACATGCAGCCGTGACGGTGAAATGTTACTTAAAAACGTTGCATCTTTTGTCAACGTATCCAAATACTGTTGTGTGCATAAGTGTACCAGTGATACTTATATGAATTCAGCCTCGCACCGAGGAGGACAAGCTGGCTGGTCGGTTGGAGGTGAAGCGGTACAAGCAGACGAAGGAGAAGCTGCGGAGGCGACGCGAGCGGCTGCTGCGGCGCGTGCGGCTGCTGGCGGCCGCGCGGCCCGTGCGGCCCGGCCGACCTTCACGCCCCTCGCGCACCAGCGACATCTCCGCAAGGGAACTCAAGGTCAGATACACGAGAGATTGAGATTACACAGATAATTACCAAGATGATTATTAGCAATAATACAATAATATTTTTTTCTTCCTGTTACATAATATCTGTTTTGAGGTTGAGGTCAATAGGTTTTGAGTGGATTTAACTAATTATAATTGTATATCACAGTACCTCATTAATCATCGACAATACTGGTTTGTTTTATATGATGTATATTCCTAGTTTTATTTATTTATCATTGTTGTGTATCTGTAGACTTTATCCTGTTATTTGTACCACTTTTATTGTTCCTAAGGTCCTAAAGTTGACTGGTAAAGAATACTGTTTCGCCGCATTTTGTAACACTTATTCGTTAAGAATCAATCAATTATTATAAACTAGCTTTAACCCACGGCTTCGCTCGCATTTTCTTTTTCTTTTCTATGTTACTTCTAATACCTGCAAGAATATGACTGTGTACAAAGTTATATGATTTTGGTTAAGTAGCTTTTGCGTGAAAGTGTAACAAATACTTACATTCGCATTATGTATATTAGTAGAGATAAATGTAACATAACATATAATGTAATTAATCAAACTCGCCTTCGCTTGCCTTTGGGTAAAAGACTCAGTACATCAGCGCGTTACAATCAAATAAGTTAACATTGCATAATTTTTCTTACAATAATTTTTGCTCAGTACTAAAGCATTTAATATTATTAGTAACAGACTTATACTTTTTATGTTATCCTATGTAATCCATTTGGGGGTCGCATTTATCCGATACATCTTATTGTCAATGTCTAAATGTTAATTTACATCATATTGAAATCTTTTGTATTGGCGGTATTTCGATCTTTGTAATTATTTGGTTAATCTCTTGGTTTTCCACATCAGATAGATATTAAAGTGGTTAGATGTAATGATTTTGTTAGTAAGATCACTCGGATACAAGATTGAGGGAATTTGTCCTTACTAAAATTTTAAGCTTTCATCTAATAAGTGCGTTTATCTGACCACAGCTGGTCGACCTGGACGAGTCGGACACGGAGACGGACGACTCGGACGACGGCAACGACAAATCAGCGCTCGCCGCCACCTCCTCCCCTCAGCTGGACCCGTCTCCCCCACCCCCAGCCAGCCCGCCGTCGCCGATTGCCCCGTCGTCGCCGTCCCTGGTACAGGCGCCGCAGCAGGAGCCCGAGGAGGTGGCGAGGAGGATCAAGGAGCAGTTCCGCAGCTGCATGGCGCGGGTGATGGTGCAGCACCTAAACCCGTACAGGCACTCGGACGCGCCCGCCGGCCGGATCACGTGCACCGCTGACTTTAAACACTTGGCGAGGAAGGTGGGTTGTATTAGATGAACATGTTTGTGTGTTTGTGAGGTACTGTACTAGTGTGGGAGTTACTGAGTGTATTATTCAAAGACTTGCATACATTCTTAGAAACTGTGATAGCATAACAATTTTCTAGTTGTGACTTGTGTTTTTTTTTCTCCGTTTAAGTTATGTTAATGTGAGGAAATTTGCACACCTGAGAGTTCTCCATAATGCTCTCGAAGGTGTGTGAAGTCTGCCAACCCGCACTTGGCCAGCGTGGTGGATTGTCGCCTGTAACTCTCACACTGCGGGAGGAGACCCGAGCCCTCCAATGGGACAGTTATGGGCTGTGATGATAATGATGATGAATAACGTTAAAATTTTTGTATATGTTGGTACGAAACAATGTTTTTAACGTATCCATACCATTCGCGATATAAGGAATAATAATACCTAATGTAGGGATGCGACTGTACGAGCTATTATTTATTTATATATGCTTTGTTACAGTTGACACATTTCGTGATGCTGAAGGAGTTGAAGCAGTGCCGCACAGTGGACGAGTTGGTCGTCACTGACTCTGTTCGCTCCAAGGCGAAGATGTTTGTGAAGAAGTACATGGCGAAGTTTGGACCGGTGTACCGCCGTCCGCCAGAGGAGGCCGACTAGCGAGAGGTGGAGGCCGCCAGGCGGGTTCGAACTCAGTGTAGGAGTGCAAATAAGAAATGGAACTAAAGTGTGTAGTGTAAAGAAGCAGTAATTGTGATATAGGATGTGACGTGCTGGGGTTGGTGGATCGAGAGATATTCAATGTGATCATGACTTTTGCAAGTAAGATGTGGTTTTATTCAACTATGATTTTGACAGAATCGCAAATTTTAATTTTATATTGATTATGTCGAAATTTATGTGCATACAAAACTGATTTTTATTGTATAAATACGTTACTGGTTTTCTGATTACAATTTAGTGTCAGCTCCATTCAACCTATTGTCTGTTTGACAAGCGAGAACTCATACTCATACAAGCGACAACTATAAGCAAAATAAGTACATAATCATTTTAATCTGTCCATATTCAGCATGGAGCTACTAAATTGTAACTGACAATCCCATGTATTTATACTGTAGATTTTGATAGAATTCAATTTAAATAAACCAGAATTGTCAGTCAACTGGTTGGTATATGAAGAGATGTATTAAGAAACAGATTGATTATTGAAATGTATTATTTATTACATGCAAAGTAAATGATTTGTATTAATACAGATTTTATCTACTTGTGATATTATACAAGTGATTGACAATTACGAGCCTTATTTTATCTATGAGGTTTTATTATTTCCGATGATTACTTTATCAAAACAAAAGTACTAAATGCATTGTAATGATTAAATGGTCCAATGAACATTGAGTTATGTAATGGGTGATTCTCATTTGAATATTTGCCATTTCAACTCGGGTAAAGAGGTTTTTATTTGGCTACACACTGTTATATCTATACCTATAAGATAACATTTTAGTTAAATGAAATAAATTTGTACAAGTGAAGTCAATTCGGTCTTGCTGTACAATTTATATAGATTGACCACATCCTGACCTGTCAACACCAATGGTGTTCAATCCTATCATAAATTTTAAGTGTAATTTATAAGTTTGTAAATATGAAATTAATTATAATAAATTAAATCACTCCTCATTCATAGTTTATTGTATAAAAGCGATGAATAGTTTTACCAGACCCATATAAATGTCTCTATTTTCACTGAAATTAAGCTATTTATTTTTTACTACGATCTCTGTCTGGGATTTTTAGAGAATTATATTTTGTTTGATTTTAGAATTATCTCGAATATGATATGAGTATATAGAATGATTTAAGTACACAGTATTATTTATAGGCAATGGACGATTAGAGTTTGGTGAAGCAGTAATTTTTTTTTATATGTGTAATGTTCTTATACATGTTATCTTCTATACATTTTGTCATCGTCGTTATTTAAGT
Organism: Calpodes ethlius; assembly: GCA_018251375.1. Taxonomy (NCBI): domain Eukaryota; kingdom Metazoa; phylum Arthropoda; class Insecta; order Lepidoptera; family Hesperiidae; genus Calpodes; species Calpodes ethlius. Next base: position 4,666 of record DWPA01006896.1, read on the forward strand.
TTAATTTGTTTCAGACACATCCATAATGATATAGATTTTGTAGGTAAGACAAGAATTTTGGAGATTTTTTTATAGAAATTGTGAATTTAGAAAATGTAACAAAACAGTTTTCTGGAGTTTACTATGACAAATAGAGTTGTCAGAAAAGCTTAAAGTTTCAGTTTATTATATTTTGTTATATTAAAAATGCAGTTAAATATTCACTAGTTGGCAGTTAAATATCTGAGGCTAGTTATCCAGCTTTTTTTCAATGATGACATGGACCAACTGCATAATATATTATGTTCTTATTGTATTGACAATTGTCAACACGACACTATATCACGGTTGCCCGGTACTTAGTCAAAAATTTCTGTATTGATTTCTGTATTGCATATGGCGTCTATCTGATTATTATTGATATCTGATGATTGTCCACTGATATGTCCAGCACATAAGCGTTCCCTAATTTATGCTACTCAGAGCGGTCCTGAGCCCTCTGGATCTAACGGATGCCCGCTATTTTCAAATCGTCAGCCCACCTCATTGATGGACGACCTATGGTCCTTGTTTTTCCGAGACGTGGACACCATTCAAGGGTCTTTCATCCCAATGGTTATCGACCCTTACTATACGCCCAATCCTGCAATTACACTAGCTGCGCGCTGCAAATGACTGCCAAAAGCACAGGCTTGTGGTCACGAATCGCGCTACTGTATAGCTGCAAAAGGTAGCTGTGAGCAACCTCTCTAATCCACTAGTTAATGTTCCATATATAATAATGATAGAACAATTTCTGGTCGTAACAATGAAATTTTGTTGTAATTTTTTTTGACTTTATTCTATGTTATCTACATCCAAATGTCGTAAAAACTGTCCATGATTTTCATAATAAATTATGTTCTTAAAGAAGTGTCATGTATTTGTTAAATTCGCTAATAATATTATTTTTTAAACAAAGGTCTGAGGAAATTGTTGAGCAAATCATGGAGTAACTATTGATTTAAAATGTTTATGAATTAAGGCTAGCAATGTAAGTAGTGTAATGTAAATATTGTAAATATACACTGAGAGTGGAATAGTGATTGCGTCTGATAGAGGCGGAGAACTATTTTTATTTGTAGCATAGAATTATTGCTTGCGACTGGAATAGGAGTGGTGTGGGCACGTCCCGATGTCTTGTAAGTGAATAAATATGTGGTGACTCAAGCCCCAAGAACAAGTAAATGTTATTTCTTTTAATATTATATTGTTTTATTTATCAGTAAAACAATCCTTGCAGAGAATGAGTTTCTTCTCACTTTACTCCTTTGCACTTCTTCACGAGGTCAGACACTTTGTTGCAGATCTTGGTATTTTTCCAGGAGTCGCATTCCTGGAAATGGAAGTTTAAATTTAGAACAATCCTTTTTGTCTACCTGATATTCAGTTTTTGGTTTAACCATTTCTCTAAATCTCGGTATAAAGTATCTAATAAAAATTGTGAAATTAACAGGTATGTGATATGAAAAATCTAGTGAAATAAATGTGATTGATAATGCAATTCTGATGCGTAACTAGCTACACCCACTAGAAAACATGTTAGATATTTATTTTTATTTACGTCTTTTTTATCAACCAATTAAAACAAAAATCGCAAAAGTTTTCCTTGATCTATGTATATATTGTATCTGAAAACCGCTTCGATATCGGTCAACTCCTTTCAAACGCACAGACCAATTGATAGAAAAAGTAATGCATAATGCTTTTCGTTAATACACAATAATAATCAATGCTAGCAATCTTCATCACATCCAAATTTATTTTTTTTTGCCAGAAGTGGTTTACTTTTATTTCTTTATATTGCTATTTTTATGCTATTCTTTATCTAATTTTTTTTTGTATTAAACCAGATGCCAAATATTTTTTTTATTTTTTCTAAAATAATTAAATGCTTGACGACAAACCTGTGTAATAGACTTGCAATGTAACATACTAAGCGTACTAACTCAGCTAAAGCCACTTCACCTACCAGCATAACATTGGTGTAAACGCAGACATGGAACTTGAGAGCCATGCAATTTTCTTCGGTCGGGTACTCTTCGTACTGTCCCTCAAGGCACCCCATTTTCACGCGTTCCACAATTTTACTTTCTTTCGGGTACTTCTTTGCTATATCGTTCAACATGTCGTTGGCTTTATCGTCGACTATCTTTCCGTCTTTAAGCAAGCCTCTCTTGTTCAAAAGGCACTCGTAATCAGAACACTAAAAATATAGTTATTTTTATTTATTCCTACCTATTGAACATCAGAAGTAATGATCTGGTAGATATTTTTGTATTTGGAATGTTTAATAAGTGAAAACAAAATGAATGTATTATTATGGTCGTCTGTTCATGATCGGCTCGAAGGACCAAATTATTTAATTTATGACATAGTTCTATTTCGGGATGAGAAAACTGTGACAAAGTATTCCTATAAAAGTGTTGTTACGTATAAATCACTATCTGTTAAGTGTCTGTCTATTGATGAGCCATATAAGCTTTTCTCAGCAGATACGATCATTTAATAATCAGGATTTGAAGTAGAGAATTCAGTTTTGTAAGAAATGAATGATCTATGAGAAGACATACTATAATATTAAGGTAATACAGGTTTTACAAGTTCGGCATAAAATATAATACTTTACGTTACCATTAGGTCTTCTGATGTTGCTTTTGAATTACATTCTTGAATGTCATCGAAAAACATGTCAATGCTCTCTAAATTGTTACAGCACATCTCATCCACGTACTGGAAATTCTTATTAAATACATTATAAATAGTTCTTATACATAGTTTATTTTCGTATCTTCTTGTTACTAGACAATTACTGCAGTTAACTTTGCAAATAATATAAAACGCAATAGTTAAATAAAACTTACCTGTGGTTTAAATATGTCCATGCATGCATCCTCTGTGTCTCCAAGGACCTTTAATGTTTTCGTATAAAACATTTGGTTTTTAATTTAAAATGACAAAATTAAAAAAATGTAACAAAATAATTTCTGAACACAAAACTATAGTAATAAATCATAAAAAAAAAAATAACTAACTAAATAAACTTACAAAATCAGTTGCTCCGAAATACAGCACAGTGAGGAAAACTGTAAACTTCATTTTACTTTTATATTACTCCTGAACACTGCAATGTATTCTAGACTGTAATATTATTCGTAATGTTATCATTCTGTATGTCATCAACACGTTTATATGGGTTTCTAACAAAAGCGACATTTCCGGCGCCTTCCAACTACCTCTGGGATTATTATAGTCATTATACTAGGTATATAAATAAAATAAATTACGCTTGCTAACCTGTTCGTTTAGCACATGTACGAGTAATTGCTGACCTTCGACGTAAACACTTAATTCAAATCAGGGTTTTTTTTTAACAAATTTAGTAAAAAATATATCTAAAGGCGAATTGTCGATAATGTGTACCTATTGGGTATTATAATTAAAATACAAGACCAATTTTTAATTTAGAATAGCGTATTATTATTATGTCATCTACATTATACTTCGCAAGTACAGAATAGATCATTATGTCAAATAGTAGTAATAATAGTCTGACAATATGTGAGATCATTCGGTAAGCTGTAATCTCAGTACAATGTACTTGTACATTATTTTAATGACACGTTAATTCCGTTTCGCGGTCTGCTGCTGTCGCCAAAACTCTTCTCTATTCTCCAAAAACCGTATGGCTTCTTCTGCCTGCTTTGTGACTACGTCGTTCTTCTTGTCTGCTATCGCCAGGTCTGGGTTTTTCAGAAGATTCTCCAAATATAATTTATCAGACATTAGTTGACCTAACACTGGTCTTGAAGATTTAGAAGATGACCTTTTTACGCTCTTTTTTACTTGTTTTACTGAACCAATTGTGTTTTCGATTGCTTCCTGTAATAGAAAGTAAAAGATAAATAAATTATAAATTAAAACATTTGCCGCCGTTGATCAGGAATTACTAACTTAATTTAGGACCAGTGGGATGTACAACGAACATGACTGTATAACGAATGTAACCAAATGGACGTCACATTTTATAAATAATGTTGCTATTGCTTGCTACAAATTATTCTAGCAACTTAGATCGTAAGTCTGAGAATTCATCAGTGATGTGCGAAGGAGCGACGCGACGTGCGAGGAAGAAATTTTTCAATAGGATTACGTCCTTATCCGAGAGCTAGAAATTTCTAATGGTGGATTTTATCTATCACGCTGCCTCACTGTCCCCCAAATCTCTGGTGAAATATTAGCGTAAATGTCGTATTACAATTACAATAATAAATACTCTGTATTTGTCGCAGCTGTTAGCTTATATCGACTAAATATTATAATAATTACACAACCTGAGCTTTTTGTACTCCAAGTCTGAATTCACTGAGGTCAGGTCGGGCACGCAATCCGCGATGGTAATGGACCAAACTAAGTTCGAACTCTCCACAATAGTACAGCGCTTCAGCTTTCTGAAGCAGTGCCTTTGCGTGCTTGGGATCCAATTTGAGAGCTGTCTCGGCATCCGTAAGAGCTGATCGGGGTTCTCCGAGCAATAGATAGCATCTGCTACGCGCCACGTATGCCGCTTTCTCTTCAGGAGCCAATTCGATAGCCTGAAATCATGAAAAAAACTGTTTCTAATATGTACCTTCTCATTATAAGTCTTGTTTTTTTTGTTCTGATGCTGGGCTCCAAACTGTTATTTTTTTCTTCTTAAATTTAAAATATCACCACTTATTTTACCTAAAAATACTTTTCTTTTTAGTTTACCCCTGTAAAGAAAATGATTAAATTTGTGATTTTAACCCTTCTGTAGTTGTTTGTGTGGAAAAATAGGTACCTTATCAACAAATGTCAAAGCAGTTCGATACCGTTCCCTCATCATTTCCGCCCGCGCCAGCGCCAGGAGCGTCCCAGCATCTGCCTCCGCCGGTATTTGCAGAGCGCTGCTTTTTTCGGCCTTGTCTTTCATATTCAACGAGAGTTTGATGTCTTTGTAGCCCATAACTACGGCCGCTGCTCGGTCCTTATCGGTGTACAACTCTTCCTCTCTTCTCCGTTTTTCACGTTTTTGCTTTCGCCTGAACCTTTTCTTTTGAGGCTTAACAGACTCCTTCCTACCCGTCGCAGAGTGCTTCTCTTCCTCTGCGAATGACTCATTGCCTTTTTCTGCAGACGGTGGCAGGCGCTTGCTGAAAGTCTCCTTCAGAACTGGGAGTTCGTCGTCATCTTCGCCGACTCCTACCCTAACAAAGCTCTGTAGAAACTCCGCATCTTTCGTGATACCGAGGATAGATCTCACTTGGGCTTTAGCGGTTTCTTCCTCGCTCTCCATGACTTTTGTCGTGAGGTACTATTTTGAACAGCTTGTGAATATGTACTGTTACGTAACATGTGAGGTGTGTGGAGTGGAGCCGATATTGACGCCCGGGCTGTGGTCGTCATGGCGACTAGATGTGTTTTCGCACCCTCTTACGGCTTTGCTCACACCAGTGCTTTACAAAAATCCTTAAAGCGTACACGTACATGTTGTATTAATGTAATTAATGTAAAGTAGGTAAATAATAAATAAATACATGTAAATACACGATCTTTAAGTAGGTACTTATATAATATAATTATATAAGTGTGTTGTATCTACTTACTACCAAACAAACAAAGCTTAAATCTAAAAATCATAATAAATTGACCGGTCAACGATTTTACCTCGTCGTATTGGTAAAAATATTAAAAACAACGTTTCCGTCGAATTAGGTATGGTCGCCGATGCGTGCTATAATTATAATTATTAATATCGTGTGCATGAATGTGACAAATAGCACTTGATGACAATTATCTATTGAAGCCATTAAAATAGGCGATAAAATATTTTATGAATGATTTGACAAATTATAGGACCCATCTATGGTCCACCCGGGGAAATACCAGGGCTTCACCTATTCCTACTGTATTTTTTTTTTTAAATACAATAAGTCAGTGCTTGACTACTATCCCACCTGATGGTAAGTGGCGATGTAGTCTATGA
>DWPA01006897.1:0-10689 GCA_018251375.1 Calpodes ethlius
TAAGATAATTTATTAATTACATTCATGTCAATATAAATTATCTGATTAAATCTTTACTGGTGTATTAAGGCGTATGTTCAGTAGTATTTCAGTGACGGGTGTTCTGGCTATCCTCATCAGACAGGGAGACGGTTTCCAACAAGATGTACTCGATTGTTATATTATGTGCCATTTTAAGCGTTGTGTCAGCGGAGAAGGTGAGTTCCTGTATACATAATTATATATATTCCAGCCATAAAACAGTCAACCTCAAAATGAAAGAAAATATCTTAAAATCTCGTGCATTTACGCCATTATTTTGGTCTTTAGTAGACTTGAGACACAAAATTTCGTGGTCGTATAACACGTTATTCAAGGTTAAATCACAAAAAAAATATTTACTTAGCGGATTAAATTTGCAAGTGTTTATGTTTTGAATATTTTTAATGTACTTAACCGTCTGTTTGTTAGAGAGCGATGCCCTGCTATATACGATAAAGGTTAGCAATAAATCTCCGTGAATAATACCTTGTTCAAGTCATAAAATTTTAATATTATTAATCTAAAATCTAAATAAAGGATTGGTTTTGAACCCTTTGAGGTATTTATAAAATTATTTTTATGGATGGTTAAATTTGTGTTGGAAAATATACTTTTATGTAAATTTAAAATGTATTTTTTTTGTCGATTTCGTAGATTTTTTGACGCAACCAGTTAATTGCAGCTTTCATTACGAATTGTATTTATATTATTAAGGAGTATAAGAATCTATATAGTTTAAGGTGCCATTAAATATTGCCAAACTTAAAATATTGCTTTAAAGTAATGGGCGGCTTAGTAATATATTTCGCAGGAATGTCAGACAATAGCTCCTAAAAAAAATTACGTTTAGACTGTTTTTTGTTTGTCTTTTTGTTTTTCCTGCTGTTTCTACTAATCTCAAAAATGACAACCGAAATGAAAGCCGAATTGAAATAAAAACTCAAGTTAATAACCTGTTACAGGAAATAATAAAAATATCACCTGAACATCTCAGGGAAATCGAGCCATCTGTCAAAAAATGTGAGGCAGAGCATAATCCTCCAGAGAATCCTTACCTGAAATTGTTGAACGGAATCGCTGAAAACGAAGCGCATTTAAAATTCTCATACTGTTACTTACTAGACAAAGGTGTAATATCCAAATACGGTAAGGCTCGTATTTCCAAAATCGAATCTCTTGTTAAGACGAATAAATTTGGGGAAGCCTTTAAGAATGTCTTCGAAGATTGCAACAAGGTGAACAAGTCGGATCCTTTTGAAATGTTTCGTGTACTCTTGTCATGTTACAGGGACGCCCCGATACGGTTTGTACTTTGATTGAAAATATTAATAAACTGTAGAATTAAAAAACACGTCTTTTCTTTTACTGCACCATTATGTATATTTATTGGACTACTAAAGTATTTAGAACTCGTTTAAAAATTAGAGGCTTCAAGACGTATAATACTTCCACAACATAAAGAAAATTATGAAATATTCAATTTAAAAACTTTTTGATAAGAAGTTTAGTAAATATCGTAAGCATGTCTAAGAAACTATCAGATTTTTATGTAACAAACAAAACATGAAATTTCACGGTCGTTCTCAAGAGGTAGGTGGAAAGCAGGCGAGCAAAATACCCTACCAACATACAAATGCCGTTGGGATTGATATAAATAGTACGGAGCATACCAATCTCCAACAGGTGGGACCTGGCGTCTAGGCGTCATTCGTTATTTAGTATTTTTGGTATTTAGTTTAGTAGTTAGTTAGTTGTAGCAAGACCAAGGGAGGTTAAATTGAAGACAATAATGGAATATCACAAATTTATTAATTTTGTTTATGTGGTAAATATGAAAAATATACAAATTATCTTTTTACACTTTGTAACAATCACTTCAGATGAGAATAATATTCGTAAATTAAACGCAAGGAATTGGATTTTGGATTGAAAACTGAGGGGCATCACTTTCGTTACAATAAATATATAACGACTTGAAATCTCTATTTGGGATTTTTTTGGATTTTCAGAGTATACTTTGGTATTAGTTAAGATATATTTTTTTTATTTTAACTGTAATTTTTGCTTTGTAAATATGAAAACCGCTGAATAGATTTAGACTGATATACGTAAGATAGTAGCAGCTTGATAGATAATCATTTTTTTTTATAGCTATTTTACGTTTCCTTAAACATTTGAAAACTTTAAAGAAGAATACAGTAAAAGAACAAATTTTGCGTTAATTTTGAGTTCAGAAAGATACAGTTTATCTTCACGGTATATTTCGGGGCATCACGATAGATTCAATGCTAGCTGCTTTAGGCTTCCAAAAATGATCTATAGTATTTTTTCTGATTTGACCAAAGCGTTTGATTGTGTGAAGCACACAACGTAACTACGAGATTTTAAGCTTAACCTCTACGTCATTAAAATATCACTAAACTTAATTCCAGATTATATAATAGATATAATTTAAAGTACGACCAGAAACTATCATCGATAAATTTAAATTTGTATCAAGTACAAGAGTTAATTAAGGGTAAAGGTCTCGAACGCAATACAATACTAATTGCATAAGAATACCAATTTCTACTGAAATCCATTTCAATATTACGAAAGTACTTCACGTAGTTTATTCGGCGTAGTAACCGCAATAGTTTCGTTAATAAATGAATTCAGGCGTCTGGAGTGATTTTGATGAAGGAATCCTTCTTAGTGATTTATTACTTGATTAGACCACGTTTTCAGTTAAAAGCCGAAATTGTTTGTTATGTAAATCAAAGAACATTTTGAAATATAAAAAATGGTCTGCCAGCTACGTAATGACTCGATATGCTTTTATGGTTTCATGTACCAAAACTATACTATAGTCAAAACTGATTTTTAGTACAATGATTATTTTTTCAAAATTTTGATTTTGAGGACAGTTAAAATAACGATTTGGATTTGTTTTTTTAATATCTGTCTGATTTCTTATAAAACCCGTGAAAGCATTTAGATGTGTAGCGATAAACTTATAAGTTACTTGTTTTTTGTTTATTTCTTTTTTACCTGTTCTCAAAAAAAAAGCACCTTATTGAAGTAACTGCATGAAATTAATCATTTTGAGGCAAATATTTTTCTCAGCTATTTAACGCTACGTTTTAGTATATAACTTCCAAACATCTCCAAATTTGTAATCCAACCCGATGAGTAGAGGAGGATACATGAGATAAAACTTTTGAATCTCTGTCATATTTGTTCACACCGTTAAGGAGTGGAATAAGTTTCTCACGTCGATGTTTCCGTTCCTCTACAATATAAACTTTATGAAGACAATTTTCAACAGGATAGTTATCAACAAAATATTCATAATCTTAAGATTCCTTTTAAACTCCTGTATACGTTACTATTTCTGTAAAAGGGCACAAGATAGCAGCAACAGCCGATAGTGGTAGTTATGAAAGAAAGTTATGTGCGTAATACAAGTTAAGTATCACTTGTTTCGGTGGAGGAAAATATCGTGAGGAATCCTGCACACCCGAGATTTCTACACAATGTTCTTGAAGATTTGAAGTCTACAAATCTGCCCTTGTCCAGCGTGGTGACTATGTCCTGTACCCCTTACATTGTGAGAGTGGGACAGTTATAGGTTGTGATGATGATGATGGTGAAAATTGCACAAAATGTTTCTCTTTTCTGAAATAACCTCATGATTATAATTATATGAATGAATTCGCAGTAAAAAACGGTTTCAATGGAATCCTAATAAATTGATGTGGTGAGTTGTTTATGATTTCCGTTTTAACATTAATTGTACGATTAAATCTTTACTGGTGGTGTATTTAAGCGTATGTTTCAGTGGTCGGGGTCCACTGGCTATCCTCATCAGATACGGAGACGGCTTCTAACAAGATGTACTCCATTGTTATATTATGTGCCGTTTTAAGCGTTGTGTCAGCGGAGAAGGTATGTAATTTTATTTTCTGTATATTTACAGCTATAGAATTATAATGTCTAAAAATTGGCTTAAAGTGAATCAATTAAATTATTTAAGTGTGTCGCAATATCGTGTACTTACGATCTTCGATACGCACACCAGTGTGTGAAAGTGGTATTTTTAAAAAAGGGGGTAAAATTGTTTTTCGACATATGGCAAAATTTTCATGTCACCATGGTAGCCTTTAAAGGCTTCCTTGAAATGGTTACATTTTACCTTTTCGGTTCGAACTATTATTATTCTGAAACCACAACACAGTATACTATGCAATGTCCATTACTCTTGTATAATGGTATAGTGTTATTAAACACGTCAGATTATGGACTAAAACTGATACAGATATAGGAGATGTTTCTTTTTTATTATCTTTTGTTGTTACTTTTTTCCAAATGTTTAGTACAGTTGTAAATTTATAAATGTGGCTTATAATTAGTTTATAAATGTAGATAGTAATAAGTTAATGACGGGGGAGTCTTTGACTGCTGTAACTCCCGCATAATACCTCAGGGAGGAAGGGGTGGCTGAAAAACAGCGCTGCGCGGGGATTTCTTTCCGTGGCCGCAATAGCTGAGTCAATCCCTATTGCCCCTTTAGGTTAGGCTATTTTTTTTGTTCTAATTGTAAAGTTTACGATGGGAAAAAATATATTTTATTAGCTGAACCCTGCGTCCGTTGAAATTAATTGGAATGACAGTGGCGCCACCTATCAAAAATTGGTTTTACCAACTCAGAAATCATCGTGGGGTCATACACAACAACTTTGCTTAAGAATATCACATGATTAAATGCATCGTTTACGATTCTATAAAGCACATATAGACAAACATTCATTTTTATATATATAGATTAAATATACAACTATGACATAAGTTGAGAGATAACCCTACTAGAGATACATTCATAGAGTGTGAAGACGCTGTTTCCGTATTCCCTTGGTACTACGTTTACTTAAAGGGATCTTCATTGGATAGGGTAAAGAAATTCAAATACCTAGGGAATAGTTATATCCGCTTATGGATCAAAGGAACATTGAACGGTAGCGTAGGGCTGCGACGAGTTCAGCGATTAGTGCAGGGTTGCTAAGTGTACAGCAACAACAAAATTATTTATTTTGTATATTGATAAAATAAACGCTAACACACTCATACCCCCGTAGTAGGATTCCCTGTCGCGGGTGGCATGGACAACACAAATAACACGTCACTAACACCCATGACTCGAGAGCATTTATCTGTCACATAAATATCGGCCCCGGTCGGAAATCGAACCTAGGACCCCTCGCTTCGCAGACAGGGTCACTACCGACTAGACCACGGGGCCGTCAAATCCTCTTTATTGTACATCAAAATAATATTTATTACATATTATAGAACTTAGTACAACAGGCGATCTTTTCACTTAATAACCGATCTCTTTCAGATAATCTATTATTAAAATAACAAAGTAAATACATTTAGAACCAGGTAGGGAACACAATAATAAACTTAGTTAAATTTGTCAGCAGTTAGTTCGTTAAAGATCGTGAAAAGAATAGAAAAACTATTGTATGTGTAACATGCTGTGCCCGCGTCTTCGACTGCGTGGAGTTTAACAAAACGTGTTTTACTTTATTCTGTTTTAGTGGCCTAAGTTACTCCTTATTACATCAGCTACCTGCCAATAAAAGGACCGTCAAAATCCGTCCAGCCATTTCAGAGATTAGTTAGAACAAACAGACAGACAAAAATTTTAAAAAACGTTATTTTGGTATATGTACTGTATATTCATATGCATGCAGTAAAAAGCGGTTATTTCAGTATTACAAACAGACACTCCTATTTTATTTATATGTATAGATTATAGATGAAGGTGACGCTTTTCCGAGCACACTATACTAAAATATATACGTATATTTCCAGCATATAGGCTAACTAGTCCTGGGCTAACGACTATCTATGTACAGTTCAATAAGACGTTTAGTACGATGCTGGAAAAGCCTCACTCTTGTTTACTTCTACGCCATTGTGAAGAGGTGGTTTGGTACACTATGGACCACTTTAATACCTTCCTGGTAAGAAGGATAAATTGCTCTTAACTCCTTCACTTTTATAACAGTAATCGCCCTACGATACGATATAAGCGATTGAAAGATAGGGAACGCCGACCGATGTAACGGCGGCAAAGAGGATAAACCAAATTCAACCTTATCTACTGCTACATACGCCAGTATTGAGAAAAACGAAATTAAATCTATGACGTGAGTGCATGGACGATTGTTGTCTAATAGCTGTCGTATGTAGATGCATTTAAGATTGAATTTAGACTGTTATTAAACTGGTTTCTTCGCTATAATTTCACAGTCAAACCTTCAAAAGTGCACATAATGATGTTTTGTTTTAATTATTTTTTTAATGTTTTTATTGTCATAATTTCCACGTAATGTTTATAACTCTACCTTATTTATTTTTCAATTAACTTTTTACTAATATTTTTTATGCAATTGATAATAATTTTCGGGATATTTTAATTAAATAATTACTTTTTTAAACTTTAATTAATTAAATTTATTGGCGGTAATGATCACTAACCATCTGTTGTCATGTCTGCTCGTTTGCCAGGTATTAAATGATAAAAAATGTCCTTTAATGATAAAACTTTATCTATACATATAAATAAAACTGGAGTTGTTTGTAATATTGAAATAACCGCTTATTACTACATGCATAATAATATACATATAGTAAATACGATACATACACAAAAATAACTTTTTTTACATTTTTTTTGTGTCTGTTTGTTTGTTCTGGTTAATCTCTGAAATGGCTGGACCGATTTTGATGGAACTTTTATTGGCAGGTAGCTGATGTAATAAGGAGTAACTTAGGCACTAAAATAAAATAAATTAAAACACTTTCTGTTGTATAAATTACTACTTCATACAGTATTTTTTTCTATTTCACATCATTGGACTTTCATTTATGTTTCCCAAGCTAATAAAACGCCTGAGTGTTTATATATTTTCTTCCTATTAAAAAGTTATAACTGTACTAAGTCGATATTTTAAAGATCTTCAATATATTTTTTAATTACTGCAGAAGCTTTGGAGATAGAAAATATAGGTCTATTATGCTGAATGGCGCTTAGTTCGAATATTTTTTTGTAAATTTTATTTTGTTTAATTAATAAAGCCGTGGCTGTAATCTACACTCGGATAATATAGAAGTAAGAAATACTGGTAATAATTTCGAAAAACAATAACTTAGGGTTGCATGCTGTTTTGACCCACAGTTGCAAAAATATGAATTTTAGATTGATAAGTTACTGAATAAGCTAAAATTTAAGCTTAAAGTAAGCTATAATTCTTATAATATACTCTATATTATTAAGGAAAAGAAAACCCAACGTCTACATCATACTGGTGATCCGGTTTTCGAACAAAAAACAGAACGAGTTGAAGACAGAAAAAATTTGAATAATTGATTACAGATGATTGGAGTATTTGGTTTCATGTTGCTAAAAAAGAACAAAAAAACCAGCCAAGTTTATGCTGTGTTTAACTGTCATATTTGTAAATAATTTATTTTTTAAGAATGTTGCAAATCGTAAAATGGGTGTTTAGTGCGTAAAAGAGCGTCATTAAGTTATGATGATGTTCAGAGATGGTTAGGGGATTGGATAATGATATTGGCTACTTTTTACCGCCAAATAACATCCTATTTTATTACAATGAGTTGATTCATTACATTGCGTATTTAAATCCATAATAAAGAGTTGTTTTTTGAATTTGTATGTAGAATGCAACGTTATTACTGAGTCATAATTTTTGGGAGATTTTAGTGAACCTAAGCAAAAGGGGGACTTTGCGCAAGTTTGTTAAAAATTGTGAATTACACGTGATTTTTTTCACACTTCTAAAATCAACTAGTTAGCTGACATGGTGGGACAATCGTGTCTTAACAAAAACTATCACTTTAAAAACAATATTTCGAAAATTTATTCGAAACCAAAAAATATTTTTTCGTACGTCCACAATGTTATTAATTCCCTTACCTAATGACGCCCCACATAAGATATAAGACAAAAAAAGGAACTTTCTTCGTTACGCGTAAGGGATGTACCCAATTTTTTTAAGACTTAATTGGTCACTTTGTCAGTTAGTAATATAATGGTTTTGATAAGCGGACGGATGGATTGACGGGCGGACGAACATGATGAAATAAAGTTTTTTAGCTATTAACTTCATAAATTTAAAATAAAAACAAGTTTGTTATTTATTATAATACAGATATTTTTTTGTATTATGACTATTTAAAAAGGGAATGGGCTCAGAAACGTACCTAATTGTCCATTATTTTGGAGTAAAAGATTTTTTTTATATATTTTTTTTACTTAAGTTTTCACTCAAAATTATGTCCTAATTTATATCACTTAAAACACGTAATAAATTAAATATACTGTATCAAAACTGAAATTTACAAGTATTAATATCAAGAAACAATGAATTCCCGTAGACGTTAATTCAAGAATCACTTCACAAACACAAGTTCATTACAAAAATAAAACTTCAAAAATAAATACCTCCGCAAAAATGTGAAAAAAATTAACATCGGACTTAACATGATCATTTTCCTTTAAACACTAAAACTGTTTTGTACGGATGAACAAAATGGCCATGAGCGAGCGTCAACTCGTTTTTATTTATTGGTCTCTTTTTAATGAAACACTGTTTATAACACTGTCAAGTCACGCCACGTTCGTTGTTAAATTTATAGTGTTTTACGAGTACATAATCGTATGTAAAGTTACTTAAAATTACCTTTTACTAATCACGAGGAACACTGTCAAGAAAATCAAAATAATTACTATCAATAAAGCAGGTATGAGTGCGTATTTGCGTTGAAATCGTTCCATTATCTCTTGTCTTTTGTTACCATCAGTGTATACATTTTGTTAATCATTCTTCATATTTATTTTATGTTACAGTATCAACTTTAATGCTAATCTTTTATTATAACCCATTTTTTTATTGCTTCCTGTCGTCTAGTAGTTTGTTATTCGTTTTGAACGTTACACGTGTATCTGAGTATCTATTTAAAGTAATTACTCAAGCAGTTACTTTTATTCAACAGCTACGAATTTGGATGAAGTACTTGAGCAATTAGTAATATTCAATAGGTAATAATTTAAACGAAAAAATAGTCAAAATTTAGAATACCCTCGGAATAGTTACTTAAGTAATTAATTTGATTTAAGTAATTACTGTGACTTGATTACAAGTGTTCAT
Source organism: Calpodes ethlius (assembly GCA_018251375.1). Classification (NCBI taxonomy): domain Eukaryota; kingdom Metazoa; phylum Arthropoda; class Insecta; order Lepidoptera; family Hesperiidae; genus Calpodes; species Calpodes ethlius. Next base: position 9,243 of record DWPA01006897.1, read on the forward strand.
GTTTGTTTACTTATTACTTAGCTGATAAGTTTTGATAAGAACGTCATCATAATTACAGCGATGTTACACTAGAAATCTTCATGTTTTTTTTTATATTCCAACAAATAAACCTTAATACTGCTAACGTAATGGTAAGTGTTCGTATCTAACATCGCAATCTTGATACTCAAAATTTTATACCAAAGTTATCGTCGATGCTGGCTGATTAATTTCGAAGTTTTTTCAGATGAACGGGAATGTGACGTATGAAGCTTATTTCTTATTCTTATTTCGTAAGGAGTATGCTTCAAATTTCAAGCAAGTGTCTCGCTAAAAGAAGCCCGGGGGTCCCGAACAGATGGACTTACAGAAGATGGCGGGGAACCGCTGAATTCATAGGGCCCTGTACAGGTTTGAGTGGCGCCTATTAGGAGAAGTCTATGTCGTTCAAATGAATTAATGTTGTGCCAAAATGATATATTTAAAAATACAGACCTTTTTAATTCTTGAAGCGTACAGTAAACGGCATACTTCTTTATGAAATAAGGATAGCAAATAAGCTTGCTACGTTACGTTCCCTCTGGCGTTCATCTGGATAAACTTCGAAAATTACTGTGGGAAGGAATATGGTCGGTTAGTACCTAAGTGATGCTAGTTCTAGGTTTTATATTAACAACTAGGTGACCCCTGCGCGCGTTGCTACGCCTACACGAGATGCCACGGAAATATATGAAATTAATTGGAATGACAGTGGCGGCACCTCTCGAAAATTGGTCGTACCAATTTAGAAACATTCGTGTGTACGGACTATGAACGCCTTGTGAACAGTTTTTGCGTTTTCATACACTTTCTGTTGTCACTGCGATCGAGTTCGATCTTAAACCTACAATAATTCCATAACATATTTGTTATAATTATCAAGTACATAACATGTTACCGAAACATGCCTAATTATGTAATTATGTTATCATATAACACATGACCCATTTTAATGCACAAATTTACGACAGTAGTACGTTACATGTAGGTAATTATTTAGATAAGTAATTTAGTGCATAGATCACGACGTTAATATAATACGAAGTACACACGGTCTGCTACCACATTTTGCTTATAATTCAATTGGTCATAGGGTAACTTTACATTAGAGTTCCAGTCAAAACCCTTATGTTACACCAATTTTACTAAAATATATTAGTTGACTGCACTAAGTTCCGATGGACCTTTTGTGTGATTACTCGGAATAGACATTAGTCAGTCAGGGCCAGCTTTAACCTATTGGAGGCCTTGGGCACTTTTATTTTTACATAAAATAAGTCAGTGCTTGACTACTATCCCACCTGATGGTAAGTGGCGATGTAGTTTATGATATTGTGCGCACTAAATTATAAAGAGCCTATTCACTCTTCTTTTGAAAACTCCCACATTATACTCAGCAGGGATATTAGGATAATGAGGCTGCATGACC